>JASDQU010107126.1:216494-233291 GCA_032191745.1 Picea mariana
CTATGTTTCATATCTTCCATGACATATTTTAGCTTCCCCTTCAATCATTTGAATCTCTGGTCAATCTCCCATATAGATTCTCCTTGTTTTTGTCTAATCTCGATCATCTCGTTCATGTATTGATCATATGAACTAGGATTCTAGAACTCATTTATCAACAACTTCTTGATATCTCGAATCATTCTGGTTGTCCCTAGTGGATTGTTTGCAACTAAATTCATGTATCAATCCTTTGTGCGATCTCTTAGCATGATAGCTAATTGTGTCAATTTAGTTTCCTTGTTTGTGATTTGTTTCGCTTCCCAGATATTTTTGCAAATAAAAAATGCTTCTCCGGGTCCTCTGACGCCTCTCCTTTGAATTCTGGTAACCTGATGGTGGGATCATGTCCTTCCATCCTGAATGTTGAAATACTACCTCCGTGCGGTGTATATACTTGAATAATTATTCCTAAACTGGCTCCCCTAGTTGTTGTTCTTTGTGTAGATGTACTTCCTGAAATCTTCCTTCTCCTAAAATTCAATTATCTAAATGGTGGTGTTCTTCTTGGTGTTGGGTATGTGTTATATTCTTTGCACGAGTAGTAGTGTCTGAGCGCCTGCGCCGGGTGCGCAGGGGGGTAAGAGGGGGTTCGGGGGCAGCGCCCCCGAAAAAATTTTTTTTGGGCCGACATATTTTCGCCGGTTTCGAGCCGACATATTATCGCCGGGCTGACATATTTTCGGGATGACATATTTCCGGGACCACATGATATTAGGGGGTTTTCGGCACATGGTTTTTTGCCGATGGTTTTCTATTTCTGGTTAAGGAATTAGGGTTTTGGACTAATCCAGGTCATTGGGTTAGGGTTTTGGATGCCGCTGGCTCCTNCCGGTTAAGGAATTAGGGTTTTGGACTAATCCAGGTCATTGGGTTAGGTTTTTGGATGCCGCTGGCTCCTATATGTATATTGTATTGTAAACAATGTAACACAAGTGTATCAATATAATATATGCTAGTTTTCCCGGTTTGGGTTTCCAGGTGAAAAATCTCTGTGTAATGTTTGTATTTGCCATTGTATCTTTTCTGTTCTTTTCTTAATATCAGTTTGCAGTAGATATTGTACAAGGTTAGAATTTACAATACCCAGGGATCAATTACGGAAGGTGCACAAGGTCTTTCTCAACTCATCAGCTGGATCCATAGCTCGATCCAGCAAAGGTCTGGGAATACAGGGAAGTCAATCAAAAACTCAGAGTAAAACTCAGAAAGATGAAAAGAAAAGAGGTAGGAAATCCACCAATAAGCTCATACAAGAAATAGGCCACTTCATGGTAAACTCAGGGAAAATTCACCTTATCTCGGACAACTTCCCTCCTCTCCCCACCCCCCCGTCATCATGAAGATTATCTCATGGAATATCAGAGGCCTCAATGGATGTAGCAAGCAAAAAATGCTACGAGATCTGATCTTTGCGTAAAAACCTGCCATAGTACTACTGCAGGAAACAAAATGTACATCTGAAGACATCGACAGGCTACTCCCCTACTATTGGAAGTAAGGGGAAGCAGCTTCTACTACAACCATAGGCACAGCTGGAGGACTGGCTATTCTCTGGAACACCAACTCAGTGCTGTTGGAAAATTTTGTCACCACTAAGTGGTCCATTACTGCATATTATAGGCTTATTGGTTCTAACAAGCCGGGACACTTGACCAATGTCTACGGCTTTCCCAACCCAAGGGATAAGCAGGATTTTCTCAGGAACTTGGAATACCTATCCAGTCTAACTCGGCATAATAGATGGATTGTTGGTGGAGATTTTAATATCATACGCAGTCTGGAGGAAAAAAAAGGGGGATCAAGACGCCTGGATCAAGATTCCAGTGACTTCAACTGCCTCATAGACAACCTCAACCTTATCGACCTGGAAGCCATCAATGGCAATCACACCTAGACAAATAGAAGAACCGGATCACACCAAATCGCCTGCAAACTAGATCGATTCCTCATCTCTGACTCCCTTATGATGGAAGGAACAGCTCTGGAAGCTAGTATTCTGAACATCCCCGGCTTGGATCACTGGCCTATCTAGCTATGGTTGGATGTGCCAGCCACACCAGGGAAGAAACCCTTCAGGTTTGAACAGTTTTGGCTAACCATCTAGACTTCCAAGCAAAGATCCAGGATTGGTGGAGGGAGGCAGAGGTCTCCCGTGGCTCCAAAATGTACAGATTTCAACAAAAGTTAAAGAACCTCAAACAAATTCTCAAACTCTGGAATAAGCAAACCTTTGGCAATATCTTCAAATCCCAAAAGTAGCTGTCAGAACAGATGGGTGAGATTCAAAATCAGATCCGGAGGCAAGGGTTAACAAATGAGCTAAAATCTCAGGAAGCAAAAGTAAATCAACAGCTAGAGACCAGGAAAAGACAAGAAGAGATTTTATGGAACAGAAATCACGCATCCAATGGCTCAAGGAAGGGGAACGAAACACCAAATTCTTTCACAGAACTGTCATCCACATACGACATTCTAATAGAATTACGCACTTAACCTCCACCAGTGGGGAGCCCATTCATTCCCACGAAGACATGGAGACAACTCTGATCGACTATTACAAAGATCTCCTCATGGAACCATTCCCGGACAGATCTGAGGCCATAGCTAAGGTCACGCAACATGTGCCCTCCCTCGTCACCATGGAGCAAAACTCAGCCCTGCTCCGGCCCATTACAATCGAGGAAATGGACCATGCGCTTCAGAACACCCCCAAATGCAAGGCACCTGGACCCGATGGCTTCACCAATGATTTTTTCCACCATTATTGGCCGCTGATCAGGGTAGAGGTATGGGAAATTATTGAAGACTCTAGATTTACAGGACATGTTCTTTAGGCTCTCAATGCGACTTTCCTCACCCTCATCCCCAAAGAGGGGCAGGCTCACCATCCTAAGCAATTCATACCCATAGCCCTCTGCAACATCATCTACAAAATCCTAACAAAAGTGATTGCTCGAAGACTCAAGCCCATCTTATCGACAATCATATCTCTGGAGCAATCAGGCTATGTTGAAGGCAGACAAATCCTGGATAGCGTCATCCTAGCCCATGAAGTGATCCACTCTTTGCAAAAGACCAAAACACCAGGTATGCTCCTTAAAATGGACCTTTCTAAGGCCTTTGATAAGATAAGAGGGGACTACATGCGGGAAATGCTCCTTGCCTTTGGCTTTGATCAGCTATGGGTGACTTAGATTCTGAATCTAACCTCCTCGGCATTTTTTCCATTCTTTTCAATGGTGTTCCCTCTCAACCCTTCTCCCCCTCAAGAGGAATTAGACAGGGAGATCCTCTCTCTCCATTCCTCTTCATCATTATGGCCAAAGGACTTAGTCGATCTATCCACGCAGCTGTTGCAAACAACCTACTGACAGGCCTCCCTTTGCATGGCATCTCCCCCCCTATCTCACATAGTCAATTTGTGGACGACACACTTTTGATGGGAACCCCAACTGTCTGCGAAGAAAACTCCCTCCTCTCGAACCTCCAAACCTTCTCTAAAGCCTCGAGGTTGGACTGTAACAAAGATAAATCCCAAATCTTTTTCTTCAATACGCCCCCTTCGATTCAGCGCCATGTCTCTGATATCTTAGGATTCAACAGAAGCTCCCTTCCGTCCAAATACCTTGGCATCCCCTTGATTGATAATGCTCTCAAGAACTCCTCTTGGGAACATCTCCTGTCCTCTTTCACCAAGAGGCTTTCTTCCTGGACCTTCAAAGTTTTAAACCTTCCTAGTCATCTTATTCTTCTCTAAGCTGTTCTTTAGGCCCTTCCTGTCTACACCTTCTCGGCGCTGGCTGCTCCAAAGTTTGTCCTCACAACCATTAAAAGCTTACAAAGAAACTTCATCTAGAAAGGCCTCAACACAAGGAAGAAAATAACGCTGATCAGTTGGGACAAACTGTGTCAACCCAAATAACAAGGGGGTCTGGGATTATGGGACCCCTTTATTATGAACAAAGTTTTAAGCGCCAAAATATGGTGGCGGTGGCTAAAAAACCCCAAGGATCTCTGGGCATGACTATGGAGGAAAAAATATGTAACAAATGTGGCAGAAAAGAACTTAATTCGATGGAATGGAGACAACCCAGGCTCCTTAATTTGGACAATGGCTAAGCAGAATAGACAGCTAGTTACTCAACATGCTTTCTGGGAAATTAGAAATGGGAAAACAACTCTTTTCTGGAAAGATTCTTGGCAGCAGTGGCCAATTTTGGACAACGAGGATTGGGATAGGAATATTAGCACCCAAGCTACACTTGCGGGCCTGACAAGAGTAGCTGACTATTGGCAGGATAATCCCCCAGAAGACACCTGGCGGTGCTGGCACCTTAACAGGGAACGCATAAATCTGGAAGCGCACGTGGATCTGGGACCCTGGCAGGGGGAAATATCCAAACAGAAAATCCCCAAGCTCGCAGGCAAGGATATCCTCCGATGGGGATACTGGTCACGAGGCACCTACAGAGACCCCCCTCCTACAAGGAAAATATGGCGCAAAATCTGGAATCTTAAACACTAGCCTAAAATTACCCTCTTTCTCTGGCTCATTTCCCACTCGAGCATTTTAATCTGGGATACCCTCTCAAAAAGATCTTTTGTTGGGCCTTCTATTTGCATGCTTTGTGGAGAGGCAGATGAAACCATGAATCATCTCCTCAATTCCTGCCCTTACACTGCACAAATATGGGATCAAGCTGCGCTTATCATGCGTACCTCGGATCGCGCAAGAGATAGTATCATTGATACCATTACGGACTGGAGGGACCAAGCTTTCCAATCTCCCCTCCTAAATCATATATGGCAATTACTTCTAGGCTTCATTCTTTGGAAGACTTGGAAAGAAAGAAATAGGAGGCTTTTCAGAAATGTCTCCCTCCCGTGGCAACACTGTTGGAACCAATGCTGCCTCAATGTTCTAGAAACCCTCAACCTTCAACTATGGACTAAAAAAGACTTGATCAGCAATCCCTCAGAACTCCTGATCCTTCAGCACTGGAACCCTCTTCCTTCTCATCACCCACTTCCCCCCTCTTCTTATTCCCGCCTTCTCAACAGCCCCTTCTTCTGGTCCACCCCCCCCCCACTCGACTTCATCAAGCTCAATTTTGACGAAGCCTCTAAAGGCAATCCAGGCGCAGCGGTCTATGGAGTAGTCTTTCGCAACCATCATGGGCACATCATTCTCATAAACGCAGGCTCCCTTGGTCATACCATGAACAAAGCAATGGAACTTTGGGGGCTCATTAGAGGACTGCAATTATCCATTGAGAACAATTTCACCAAGTTGATTGTAGTGGGAGATTTTCAAATTATCATCAATCTCCTCCGCAGAATTTTAAATGGAGCGAACCCAGATAGAATTTCACCCAGTTGGAGACTCTCACATGGGCTACAGACTATCACAGATTTTCTGCAACCCAATCAGGCCGTTATACCTGCTCATATCAGGAGAAAGGCGAATCAAGTTGTGGATGAACTGGCTAATCTGGGGACCAATTGGAATGGACCGGAACTCCTTTGCAAAACATCCCTAGATCCTAATCACCCCATTCTCCAGCAATGTATCCGTAAAGCTGGGGCAGTGGACACACCCCCGGATGGGGTGTTAGTGCGAGCCAACTGGCACGAGGAGGAAGAAAGGGTCGGCCAACGAGGCAAGGAGCCATGTGATGAGCTAGTGCCATCGCCCGCCACCCCGACCTTGCATTAATTTGACCTTACATCATTGCAGTGGATTTAACTTTGCTGCACCAGACTCCTTTATGAATTACTCTATGGCTCTGCTATTTGTGTTAGCTTCTCGCCCTCGCCCGCAGACCGACTTGCTCCTCCCTCCGATGCCCTGGCTTGATTCAAACTGGACCTTCATGGTGATTATTTCCCCTGCCCACATCCAGTCTCTCTACCTCTGCCTAGTGCATTTGGTATTCTTCTGCATTCATTCGACGAAACTCATGCCCCGTCAAAGGGGAAGGCCGCGAAGAGGCTCTCCATGGAATCCTCGCCGACCCCAGCCCTCTGTCTCGCCCCCTGGTTCGCCTTTCACTATCTCCTCACCGCCTCTCCATCTCGAGCCAGCGCCTCTCGCCTCCTCCACCCCGCCTATCTCTCGGTTTGATTGCTTAGCCATCATTGACAGCTCGTCGAGCTCTTCTTCACGATACCTTCCCGTCCCTCCAATTTCCAGAACTTTCGAGCCTTCCCACACAGTAGTAGTTGGCTCCTCAAGGCCGCCCATGGGAGAGCCACCTCCTCTTCGAAGTGCCCGAAGCAACGTGAACCCGTCTTCTGACTCCTTCTTTGACACGCAGTTGAAAGAAAGTTTTACTATTCTCTTTGGTCTGGTCTTCGAACTCCTTCAGGGGGTGGAGGACCTCCAATTCCATCTGCAGATCATGGATGGAAAGGTCACGACCCTCCTTCATCTCCTTTCCTCCCTCCAAGATGCTTTCCCCCCTGACCCAGCAGGCGCGACCTCAGCAGAGGAACCCCATGCAGAGACCAGCGAAGGAAACGCCCAGACGCAACGCTCCACAGAGATTGTGGTGGAGTAGGCCAAGCATGAGGACATGGACGTGGAGAAGGCTACAGGACAGCATGCGCTACAGGACACCTCGCCAGTCGCCAACAGGGATGAGCGCAACATGGACGCTGACATGCAGTTGGAAGGCACAGGGACACTCGTCGAAGAGGAACCTTGGTACGAGGTCGTTCTTGCCACCTGGCCAGGTTATTTGCCAAGTGTTTGAGCCCACAGGGGTTCTTTACTTTTTAATAGGTTTTTGGCTGCTTTCCAGTTAGCTTAGTTCTGATCTATAAGACTGTTAAATTATCAATGCTTGATTACCCGACTGGCTGGACTGGTTTCCCATCTGTTGGGGCAGTTCAGTGACCACAGTACGGTCACTATCTGATTTTTGTACTTCTGACTTGGTTTTTTGAAGGCCCTTTATATATAAAACTTCTTACTTACAAAAAAAAATTATAAAATAATGGAAGTAAAACAACATAGCTACTTACAAATTGTTCAATTAACCTTTAATACTCCAACATATACTCACAACCCATACTTATCAAATGCCAATCAAATGTTCATATGGTTATTCTTTGTATGCGAGCACTTGTTAGAAAACATCTATGAATGATTATAATTAATTAGAATATGTGTTTCACAACAAATATGAAATCGTAAGGAAGAAAAACACAAGTACTCACAAACTTTGTGATCAACCCTTTTCTTTTGTGTTGTCCCATCTTATGTGTTGAATGAATTCCATTTTGTTTCTTCTCTTAAACAACAAATTGATTAAAAAATAATATGAAATGTAATAATTAAACTTTCTATAAATAAAAAGTCAATGATTACACACATTTGATGTAGTTGTTGTTTTTCGAACTTCCTATTGGCATGTTTCAAATATTTCCTCATTTGTCCTTTGAAATTTTTTCAATCTTTCTAAAATACAAAAACCACAATAAAAAAATAATTTAATATAATTTATATTAAAATAAAGATAGCAAAAATATTAGTTTGGTAATTTTTTATGTATGCATATTATAGAAAAAAAAGTTTGACAATAATAATTTTTAAATGATATTTTTTTTTATTGTAATTTTTTTCTATTATAAGTCTCATTGACCATTGCTCTAGAATCACTTGTTGTAAATTACATATAACCCAATTCTTGAAATAATTGGATTGAATTTTGTATTGTAAGTGAAAAGAACATCTATATGTTCTTTCCACTGTATCCCTCATAGTTTTATGCAAATCTTTCCCCTTTCTCATTAACTTCTAGCACCACTCCAAACGAGCCGAGAATTAACTCATCATCATTTATATCTTTCATATTTTTTATCTTCTTAGAATATTTTTTTATTCCTTTGTTGGTGGATTTTGCTATAGGCTTAAATATATAAAACTCCATCCTCTCTAGGGTCTAGTCTCCATGTATTCATAAAGATGAACTCGAGGCATGAAACTTGGAATTGGGTTCTTGTTTCCCCTCGAAAGGAGGGCACTAACATGAATGGCAACTCAGTTGAGATATTGTGATGTTTAAAGCCCCTTCACAATCCCTCTAGTGATGGTAGTTGTCGACAACTAAAATGGTGGACTTAACATGATGATGGTTATCAACAACTAAAATGGTGGACTTAACATGATGAGATAATCACCACCAGTAGCGCATGACTAATACATAGGGAAGGTCGTATATTTGACTAGTGGAAGGGCATGCAAGGCATGCAGAACAATGGAGGGGCAAGGGCACACTAACCATGGACAAAGGTCATCCTCTAATTGATTTTCTACATGAATATTGATAAAGTCTTTCTCATAGTATAAACACCTATTAACATAATAAAGTTAGAGGTAACCTTAAGTAAGAGAATGACTTATTAAGATTGATATTAAATTGATAAGTTGCAAGGAAGCATTGTGAAATTTTTTTATTGGACAAACAATTTTATTTAATCAAAAGAGATTAATGTATATGATTGCACACCAACCCTATTGCACGATACACTAGTCTACTATTCAAGATTTGAGTCTTTGATACTGATCCAGATTATTTTCGGCACGAAATGAGAGTGGAGATATAACACAAAAATATTCAGAGATATTGCTAGAGAGACAACAATATAACAGAGATATATCAGAAATATAACAAGAGTCACAGATATATAGTAATACACGATTTCTATTCATGAAATAAATGTACAGAAACTGTAAAAATACAGAGTGAAAGACTTGCTAGAATGGTGGCATCTTATCTCTGAGAAGAGATGTGACGGCTACTCGCATTTGCAAGAATATTATTACAATGAGGCTCTGAAGGCCTTTTTACAATAAACAGGAATGCCAAAAACCCTAGACATCCAAAAACCTAACCCTAGGAGATGAAGCACCAAAAGTCATGTGGGCCCCATTTGGGTAAGTTAGTACATCGACTTCCCGGGGTCGTAACTTTTTCATACTATTTCCATTTTAGGCGCATGATAGCTCGTTGGAAAGGTATTGTCGAGGAGATTCATTTTGGGACCAATATTGAAGGAACCTTAATATTGCTCCCCGTTTTCCCAAAAACGTCGTTTAGGGCCTCAAAATGGCCCCAGAAGTTAAAAACTGCTAAAAATAGTAAATTACCAAAATTGTCATAAAACTATTTTGAGCCAGTTCAAAAAGGTGGGTGGCCACCGATATCCACCTGGATCAGATACATTGTCTATAGTTTAGCATTCCATATTTTATCCTTAAAATTAACTTTTTTCTCATTGATTGAGGGGTTAAGTTTTACAATATTATATTGAGAAGTCCTCAATCAATGCATCATAATTTAGAATTTGGAATGTTCATATTTCTAATTTGAGGTCATTTTTTATAATTATAATTATATAGTTTGAAGTGATATAATTTATCCCTTCAGTTTTTTCTATTTTCAATCCCTCTCTATTTTAGATTGGGAAAGGAATAATTTTTCAAAAATGACAAGTGCTTCAACAAACTTGGTTGCTTTTCCTGATTAGGTTTTCATAAAAAATAATTATCTTCCTTTTCCCACGTACATCAATAGATTCCCAAAATTATTTCCCTCGGGGTTGACAAGGATACCAATAATTGTAAGGATGGTGTTTGGAGTTGGCAAGGATACCAATACCTAGAAAGATGGTGTTTTGATGATTCAATATTTTATAAAGATTAATTCCTTTCCTTTTTCCATACAAATCAATTTCTCTCCATAATTTTTTCCTTTGGAGTTGGTAAGGAGACTAATAATTGTAAGGATGGTGTTTTATGTGTATTGTTATTTTCTTTGGAGTTGGTAAACAGACTAATAATTGTAAGGATGGTGCTTTATTTGTATTGCTATTTGTTGCAGAATTTTTAACCTTGATCTAACAACATTCCATGAAGAGGTCTCCATTTCTGACTTTAAGTGGTTATTAGTATGATTTCAAACTGATTTTGCAAACAATGTATTCTTAATCTAACATTTAAGTCTTCTTATAATCATTATACTTTACATTTTTTCAGAAAAAACCCTTACTCTAATCAATTTCAATGTAAACTTGGACTAGGGATGGAGGAGCTCTGACCTGACCGTCCATCGCAATGAACTATTAAAATGGGTCGCGGTGATGCACTCCAAGAAGAAATCTCAACCGTCGATTTCTAGTGGAAGGTTTTAGTAGGTAATGAGGATGGAGCCACGTGTCAAGAAGCGAGTGGTGCCATGTGTCGAGTATAGAGAGGGCCACGTGTCTAAATGATTTGGCATCCCTTGGTGAACTTCCACGAGCAATATGAACACCACGTGTAAGGTGGTGATAGCGCGACATTTCATATTTAGATGATGTCACGTGTCAAGAGGACTAGGCGTATGGAGGAAAAAAGTCCCCAAGAATATCTCAACCATTGGTCCGGAGGTAGGTTATGATGATTAACATTTTTTTGTCGATCGAAGGATCGCTTGCTCGAAGGTAAAGGGTTATGGAGAAGTTGTAACCTTTGTACAACTGAGAATCTCTGACGAAACCATGGTCGTCTATGGCCAAGCCCCTGGAATCGTTCGATTCGTAAGAGGAGGGATTCGTCAGACATTGTCAAAGTACATAAGGAAAGCCATTGTGGGAACACTCTATCATGAGGATCTCGATAGCGATAGAGGGACTCGGAGAGGAGTTCACAACCATAGATCGATGAATAAGAGAGATGTGATCTTAGTCGTTGATTCCTATGGGCCCCACATGGTCGAGGAGAAAAGGGTAACATCATCGAACGTTAACCATCATGAAGGTAGAGACTCCGACATGCTTAGGGTTGTTGACTAACTCCGAGATACGTTAGATCTGGCAGAGTAGGCATGGTCAGAGTGTGTCGTCGGAATGGAATACGAATCTGCGGGAAAGGTATTCCAATGAGAGAGGCTCGAAAGAATCTGAATCGTCCAGTTAGAGAATGGACCGAGGGTTCGATAGGGCATGGATCAAAGGGCCAGGTGATGATGCCACATCCACGCCATGTTGGATGACGAGTGGCAGGAGCCACATGCATGCCATGTGGAAATGATGTGTCTTGAGGGTAAGGAAGGCCTAAGAAAATTTGGAAGGCCCTAACTTTTGACCCAAAGCTTGGTTTTGAGCATGACGATAGTCGTTGGAAAGATATTGATGAGCAGAAAATGATGGTGCCCTCGATAAGAGGTTTTCAAGTTAATTGGGAAAAAAGTGAAATTAATTACCTCGCTCCCTTTAAAGGTACTTAGGGGGGTTGGGTGTGTTACAAATCCCCCCTTTAATATGTGTAATCTCAACATCAAATTCATGATATATACTTACATGAGTGAATCTATCCAGATGGTCAAGTTGTCGCTCAACAGTTTTGTCATTCTTGGAGGATTCAAGAAAAATTACATTGTTGGAAAGAATTAATTTTTTTACCTCATCATAAAGACAATATGCCTTAGTGGTATTTGAGTACCCCAAGAAGATGCACTTTTGACTCCTTTCATAAAGCATGCTTCTTTGCTCCTTAGGAATTAAGGCATAGCAGGTGGAACAAAATACCTTGAGATGCCTCATCGAAGGAATGCATCCATACCACATTTTATAAGGAGTCTTGTTTCCAAGAGCATGAGATGGACACTTGTTTTTCACATATAATGCACATAAAACTAAATTAACCAAAAACATCATTATTACATTTTTGAAAAACATCATGGAATGAATCATATTTAAGAGAGTCCTAATCATTCTTTCAGCTACACCCTTATGTTGAGGATTGTATGGAACTATGGTTTGATACTTGATCCCATGTTGGAGAATATAGTTTTCAAATTTATTAGATGTATATTATCTTCCATTATTAGTATTGAGAGAGCCAATACGAGACTGAGATTCATTTTGGATCCATACATGAATTTTTTTAAAAGTTTCAAATCCTATGGTTTATCTTTCAACATGTACACCCAACACATCCTGTTGTAATCATTAATAAAAGTCATGATATATATATCTCCATTAGCAAATGGAACATGCATGGGGACACACAAATCAGAATGTATCAATCCAATTTTTCTCTATGCGGTGGAAGTTGAATCATGAAATGTTTGTTTGCTATGTTTTCCAAGGATATAAGCATCACATTGCTTCAAATTCCTAGGAATAGTAGGCAAACCAAAAACACCATTCTTTTTCAACAAACTAAGGTTGTTGTAATTAATGTGTCCAAATATAACATGCCATAAGAGACTAGATGGAAATGTACCTTCATCATGGTGAGAGAGGTATGAAGAATTATGTGCATGAGAAGATGTCCCTTTTAACTTTAGCAATCTCCCATCCTCCACTCCTGTCATAATGACCATGTTGTCGGAAGTATTTTTTATTTCAATTTTTCCACCGAAGATATGAATAGAGTGGCCTTGTTGTCAAATGTGCATAAGAGACAACAAGTTCCTTTGTAGCTCAAGAATATAGAGCACATCATGCAGAAGAAAATCCAAGAATCTAGGAAATTTAAGCCTGATGGTGCCAATTCCTAAAGATTTGAGACTTGATTTATTTTCAAAATAGATTATACCATCTACATTGTCACTAAAATATTCAAAGAATTCTCTCTAGAAGGTCTTGTGGSATGTTTCACYTGTGTCAAGCAYCCATGCATCTTTCCAAGAAGCAAATGAAGTGTTAAACAAATCTTTAGTTACTCCAATAACACAATGGGAAATAATATAATGAGTAGATTCGGGTGCTTTACCTTCACTAGATCTAATGCTTTACCTTCATCTTCTTTTTTATTATGCTTGTATTTGATCTTCTCCCATGGGATCTTACATGTATTTTCTTCATGTGACCCATTCTTCACAACGGACATAGTGAAGATTAGATATCTCACCATGGTTGTGCCTACCCCCCATGCCTATGAAATTATTTATTCCACCTCCTCTTTTACTTCCTTCACCTCTAGAACAATCATGTGATTGATTCTTCCCTTTATGAGCAAGGCACACAATCTCTCTAGTGGGATTAGTTTTCTTCTTTCCAAATTCTTTCTCACATTTTGCAACTTTCTCCACCAAAGAGTCAAATAAAAAGAAAGCACTGCCAACCTATCATATAATCTTGACATTACTCTGAGTGAAACCCTTCCTTCTATTCTTATCCATGAGAATGTCAAATATATCACGAGCCCTGTAATGGAACTTCTCCATTAGACGAATGGTCTTGAAATCCTCTTTAACAATCAGAGGAGGGGGAGGAGGAGGAGTCTGCTTTCCTTCCATGCCTTTTTCAAGGAGCTTGGGATTTGAGGGTGCAACAACTACAAAGTGTCCACAAACCTGGTCCAAGTCTCTTTTCCCATGAAAAATAAATGTTTGAAATGCCTTCGATTTTGGAGGTAGAATAACATCCTTGTATCTACTTCTAAGATGAGATGGTGAACACATATCCAGAAAACCCACATCATTGTGTCCACATGACTCAAGTGAAGTGTTCTCTACTTTGAGTTTCTTAGGACTTCTTTGATCATCCGTGCACATTTCTTCTGTGATTGATTTCATTGGATTGTGTTGAGACTCCTCATTTCATGTTATATAAGACCACAAATTTCCCCAAACTCGACTGCACGAGATTTCAAAGCTTCATGATCAAATGCTTTGAGAAACATAAATCCATTGATATTTTCAACTGAAATAAACTCAGAATACGATGGAAAGCAGTGAAGATGATACCATCGGGTCATACTGAACACACCAGTTGCTTTGCTCATGATTCTGAGTCTCATGCAACCCTTGGCTATTGTATTTCCACTTTTTTTTTGCAATTTTTCCTCGCCAACTTTGCATACTCCACTAAAATATTTGGAGGTATTATTTTTTGCTCGGAAAGTGAGAACTTAAACAGAGAGGAAGTAGTTGGAAAAATCTTGCAGATTGAGAATGCCAAGCAACAACAGATGATGGAATTGGAGAAACATCACATGGAGTTTACAAGGGATTTGGAGGTGCATAGGTTGAAACTCTTCATGCATACACATATTGAGGTTTCCAAAATGGAACAACTGCGAGGATTCGGGTTTGTCTAAATTTCACCACAACCTAGATGTTGATGCTGGTTTCACTAGTGAGAATTTCGAGGAGGAAATGTGTGGTTTATTAATGTCTCTGAATGAAGACGAAGCCAAAGGAATCCACACAAAACAAAGAAAGGAGGGATGCAGACAATGTTGGTAGGGATGGGGAAGGCAGAGGTGGGTGAAAAAGGTAGAGTAACGCTCACAATAGGAGAGACAAACTTAGGGATCTGAGAGGTGTTTTTGCACACAGGAGGAGGAGTCATGGAGTTAAAACCTTCTCTGATACCACTATCAGACCAAGTATGGAAAGAGAAAATGGTTAACTCCACACTTGATTTGCATTAACGTGAGAAATTCATAAATACAATACAAAGTGACGTTTGGTTTCATCTTCCAAAAGATCCAAATGAATTCATATTTTTCCTAAATAATGTTTACAATAATATTTACAAAATACCATAATCCAGAAGATTAGGTATCCAACAATCAACTCCATCTCAAAACTATTATAGTTTAACACAAACCTAATTCAATTACATTCTATGAAAAGATGAAAAAACATAACATAGATACCTAAAGGGAGAATGAGACGACGTGGCTGAGGTCACTTAGCATAGCCCAACTTCTATTTGAGAACTAATTTCATCTCCCACCTCTGATTTTGGGTGGTCACAGTCTCTCTAAATGAGTTCCTTTCTCAAATTAAAATCTTTCATTTCTACTTCCTAGAGTGAGATGTAGCACATCAACTCCATTTTCACTAACATTTTTTATTATAGGTTGAGTAATGAATACTAAACTGTGTTACTTAATAGGTTGATCAATAATAAACATAAGCCATTGGAAGAACTTGCAAATACATTGATACCTGTAAGCATTTTTTATTATAGGTTGATATTTCATGTTTTGGCTTGCATCTTGTAAGCAACTTTTGAAGCTCTACGATGTCCGAAAAACCTACAAAACTTAGATCTAACAAATTTAATCTCTCGCCAAAACTTATCTCCTAAAACCCAATTGCATTTTCCCATATCTTCTTAAGCTTCGACATTGTTAGCAAAATTAGCTTTTTCACCCCTATGGAATGAAGCAGCTAGTCCCCAAAAATATATCATTAATTAATTGAGGGGTTGGTCGTCGTCGGTGACGACCAACCCCTCAATTTTTTTGGAAATTAAAAAAAAAAATGGAAATTAAAAAAAAAAAACTTTTATAAAATTTGATACTCTTTTAAGTTATAAAGATCTTTGGCTGATAATACATTTTCGGCCCCCACGTGGCACGCTTGAGTCCAGCGGTGTGGTGCGCCTAATCCAAACAAAAACACACCCCATGCGTACACTAGATGGTTGCGCATTATCAGACAACGTACAGAGTGACGTCTTGAGTGGAAATAGTGCTCTCTACGCCCTCCAATCAAACTACTGCTGTCCGTACGGAACAATGAATCCACGGTTCACAGTAATTCCACCCACGTGAACTAAATGAATATAAAAACAAATTCTAATAATATAAAATCAAAGGCCAAGATATATTTCCATTTCCCGCCTTCGAAACCGCTTACCGCCATTCGAAACACGAGTACCCTGGAAAAAAACGGGCCGCCGGAGGACCCGCCGGAAAAGTAACTCGGGAGGGAGGATTGCTCCCGAGTTAGCCCACTCCTTTACCTGTCCACTACTGCAGAATCCATGTAGCCTTGGTTCTCCCATCCTTTGACACGGCAGCCATTCTTGAAACCTCATTCCACCTGTGGAAGCCGCAAAGAAGGAAACGACACGCTGCAATGCCACCTGCAGGCTGCCGCTGATGGAATTTGCCACGAAGAGGTATTTTCTTTTTGTTGTTGTTGCAGGCAACATCTTAGCCGTTAAAAGTTTATTGATTATAGCATAGGTGCGTCCTCCGGGCATTGAACAGCACATATTGCAGTGCTGTGAACAGACTGAACTTTGTACAGTTCTGTTTCTGGTAAAGTTGTGTGGATTTACTCCCAATGTTGCTTTGCCTCGGTATGTGCTATCCAAAAGCACTCAGAAAAACTAAATTCAAAGCTTTTTAAAATAAAAAGATTTCTTAGTTTTAGTGAAAAAATTCCAAAGGTTTGGCATTTTTCTTGTAAACTTTAAAGGATGAGCAGATTTTGACTGTATTTACTGCAATCATTTAATTTTCCTGGTTTAAAGGTGCAAAATTTCAGAACTGCAATCATTTAGTTTCACCGGGGAAAAGGTAAATTAAGTAGCTGAAAGTATTTTATAGTTAACTAAACTGTGTATAGACAGATGGCACAGACTTTATTAGAGTACCTTCCGAATATTTCCTTCCCCAGTAATTGCTTGCCATTTGCGTTGTGTTTTGGATTTTTCTATGCACCGGTCACGGTATGGTCTTTCTGGTTTCTTGCTGGAAAATAAATGAACCTCGCCCTATTTTGATAAATTAGACAAATTTCTGTTCTTGTATATATATGCAGTGATACTTCTGCACTCACAGATGTATATGCAGCCTCTGAGCACTGAGTAATCTTGCCGGTTCATATCGTTTGCAGAGCTCGCTCTTACAGATCGTGTTCTTTGTGTATTTGCAGAGTATTCTTCTGAAACTGCACAGGAAGATAAGTCCATTGTGCCATCAAAGAAATTTTCTGAAGTAAAATTCAGAACATA
>JASDQU010107127.1:2956-14179 GCA_032191745.1 Picea mariana
TCTAGTGCTTACTTCTTTGTATCATTGTGATCATGATTGAGTGTTCTGTGAAGAGTTTAAAATGGGTATAATTTTTTAATCATAGTAACAATTGATTCAGCCCCCCTCTCAGTTATTCAACACCTAAATCATGTTTTTATTTCAATTTTTATTTCAAAGTACACATATTTTTATTTCACATTGTATTGAATAAATATATTGAAAGATCGAAAAGAAACCAAAGACTAACATAATTGGTTTAGTGCTAGATTTTCATTTCATTGTGAATTTTCAATAAAGAAACCAAGGATGAACATAACCAGTTTAGTTCTGTACTATCATTTCATTGTGAATTTTCAATTTTGAGTTCATAGTTTTTACTAAATTTTGGATTGATAGGAGTCTATGCCCTATCAAAATAAAGGAAGGGCCTAGATTGATGTAATGATCAATACGATTAAATTTACAATTTGCATTGTTAAATTCAGTTGATTATCACTTGAATGGAATGTAATAAAACCCATATCACCTAATGAAAATTGGATTTTACCTCGGTAGTCTAATACTAATTTTTCATCACCATGGACTCGAACTTTCTTTTTATGTTTTCACTCTCTCGTAAGAAACTCACATATATTTTTAATATACAATATTGTTTGTTGTTTTCCCCATTATAATATTATTAATAGGAGGCAATTGAGAGGTCTGAAACCTAACTTGAGCAACCATCTAATCCTCAACCATCATCCTTGAGTGTTGTTTGGGGTAAGGGGCTCCAAAGTGGGAAACTGTAAAAGTTGACGACTTGTTTGACTATTTTCAACCATTTTTCCAAATCAAACAAAATTTAACTTATAAGATAGAAACTATAATTTGATAACTACCCAAATCTCCCATCATTATAGAATCAGCTCCACTATATACAAAATCAACTCTACTTCACATAGTACAAATCAAACAAAATTTAAATTATAAGTTAGAAACTATAATTTGATAACTACCCAGATCTCACATCACTACACAATCAGCTCCACTATATACATAATCATCTCTACTTCACATAGTACAATGATGTTTATAAATAAAATGAAATAAAACATTTTTAATTTCAGCACAGTACCATAAAACATAAATTAACCTTCTTTTTTTTTGTAAATAAAATAGGATCCTTATATTAATAATTTCTTATTTTTATACAATGCCACCTATTAGCCACCTGTTATGCAACAAAAGGGAAACTAGAACATGTGGCTTTCAGCAAATGCTTATCCTTTCACCACCATAAAAATTGAAATTATAAGTTGCCCATAAAACATAAATTATCCTTTCACCATCATAAAAATTCAAATTATAAGTTATTGACTATTTATTAATGAACAAACAATATATTTCACCATCATAAACAATATAAGTTTCACCATCGTAAACAATATAAGAGAAATCAAAGATGAAACAATAAACAATATATTCCATCATCATAAACAATATAAGAGAAATAGAATATGAGACAATAAATTGATATTTTGAGTTCCATATATATATAATGAAAGTTTGAATAGTTACACCGCCAAATACATAGGTTCCACATCCATTTTAGGATGATAACAAAAACTAAGACATTTAAATCTAAAATTCTAGACTTTAAGCCATCAATTTAAGATAGATCACTTCATACCTGCAAAAGAAAACATTCGTCGAATTAAAAATTTAAAAATTTACAATAAAATATATGTATAAATCTAAAAAATGTACATATGTACCATTTTAGATAATTAAAACAAGTTGTGATTAAAGAAAAATCGACATACATACCAAAAGAGTTAAGTCCCATCCTTCAACATACTCCTTTCCACCAAATATAATGTAAACATCTGTAACAATAAAAAAGAATAAAAAAAAAAAACAAATAACACATATTAACATATATACTTTAACTAAATATTAAATAAACAATAATAAATAATAGCATTCCCAACCAAAGTTCCACAGATTTAAGATTGTCGCTCTTTTTTTATTACACTTTTTTGACACTTTTTTTAAACCAAACTTCCATCACAAAGTTTCAAAACTTCCAAAATAGTTAATCTCCACATTAAACATACATGATCTAAACAATGTAAAATCTATCTAAAATCTTAAAAAAAATTAAAGAGAAAAATTTTGTTCTTGGTAACCAATTTGTGTGTTCAGAGTTAGATAATACTCTGAAAATAAATATAGTTGTGTATGTAGAAATTTCACAAATCTCTATATTAAGTCATTCTTCCAATAAAATACTTATCTCCTTGTGGAGAAAGTCTCAGATACTTCAGGTGAAATTCTCATGCCAAGTCACCTTATTTACTCAGCCATAAAATACTTATCTCCTCAGCAGTAAAATACTTATCTCCTCTTCTGAAGTGGAATATATGTTCTCATATAATCAAATTCCCTCAAATTCCCTTTCAAATTAAAGTATTCATAAATATTCATATTAAGTCATTCTTCCAAAAAATTACTTATATCTATGAAAGTTCACAAATCTCCTTGTGGAGAAAGTCCTGGATTCTTCAAGTGAAATTCTCATGCCAAGCCACCTTATTTACTCAGCAGTAAAATACTTTTCTCCTCGTCTGTAGTGGAATAGATGTTCTCATATAATCAAATGCCCTCAAATTCCCTTTCAAATTAAAGGACTCATAAATATTCATATTAAGTCATTCTTCCAAGAAATTACTTATATTTATGAAAGTTCACAAATCTCCATTTTAAAAACCATTCTTCTAAAAAATAATTATCTCCTCTTTCTGCAGTGGAATAGATGTTCTCATATAATATTTCATGTACATGAAGAAAACACAAATCTGCACATATATTAAGTCATTATTTAAAAACTATTTAAATCTTTCATCTTTGGGATGTATTCATATTATATATAATCAAATGCTCTTTTAAATATTCCTTCGTCATAATCTAAACATGTAAATGTGTTGAACATGCATAGAATAGATCTAGCTAGAAAATACTACATACATTTGCAGAGAGAAATTGAGAAAGAAGAAGTAAGATAGAAAGAATGGAAGAATTCTCATTAATCGTATTTCACACTCAAAGATTGAATAATTTACAATAGATATAGGATACATGAGTAACTAATGAGCCATAGTGGTGGTATAGATTGATCTGGACACACACCAACAGTTACAAGAGTAAATTGTTTCCAAGTCTAGTCTCTCAGGCAATTACGAGAGTGAATTGCCACCTAGCTGAGTTAATTAGTCAACTAGTCTTCAGTTAATTAACTGAACAAAGAGTAGTGAGTTGGTGATGATCCCAATTTTGCATGGTGACAAAACCAGTGCAACATCTTAACTCAACTAGTCAAACTGAAGTGTCAACTGAAAGAGAATATTCTCCAAGTGAAATATTCTTCCCTAAAATATAGGAGACTGGATAATGACTAATTATGACTAATAAATAAGGAATAACCTTAGGAAAAATAAATCCTAAGTGTGTGAAGTAACTCCAACACCCCCCCTGAACATCACTATGGTGAAAATAAAGAATGGGTCCTATCTACGAGGCCATGTTAGGTACCCAATTACAAAAGATACACTGAACTAAACGAGGAAAGAGGGAAAACCTGATGCGAACAAACCCCCCCCCCTCAAATTACAATGCATAAAATAAACAAAATGAGAAGGAACAAAGGGCAGTTGCTAAGCAACCATGTCCTTCACTCCAAGAAGACCTCTCAATTGTGAAAATTTGTGCTCTTTGAAGATTTTGTTGAATATGTAGATGTCTGCGCAGATCTGATGAAGTAGATGCATCATTGATATTTCCACACATATCTACTTTATCTTCTTGTAATGAATAATATCCAAATAAAGTTTGGATGAAACTTTGAAAATCGTATGGTCGTTTCCGGAAAAACATTGAAATTTTGTTGATTTTGAAATGATCATAACTTCAGTTCTCGGACTCTGTTTTGGATGATGTTTTTTTGGAAATTGGATATTTTCTAGAGAGGAATTCAAACATACAATTTTTTTCTACAATTTTTTCTCAAAAAATATCAGAATGGCATCTGATGTGTGCGGCTCTCTTTTTGTCTCCTTAGATGCATGCATGGTGCATGCAAAAGTGTTTGCATGTGACTCCTGAGATGCATGCCATATATCTTTCACATGAATTTCAAAAAATAAATCTGAAATGGAGTAGACATCATCTTCAATTATTGGAATACAAATTTCTGCAAATACTTTTGTAGAAGACTCTTCATAATAAGAGGCTTGATCTTCTGATGGCTTCTCTTCTGACTTAATCTTCACAATATTCTTTATTCCCGAATAGAACCTTTAATCTGGTCCATAATTCATTTGGAGTAAATCCTTGTGATTCTTCATATACTTGATGGAAAAGTTCAGGAGAAACAGACATGCTGATACTTCCTATGGCCATATCTTGTCTATTGAGAAAGTCATTTTTCTCATTGACATAATCAAAATCTAATTTCATTTCCATGTTTATTTGGTATAAGCCTCTACTTCTGAGAAGAAGTAGAATCTTTGGCTTCCATTCCAAATAGTTATGAGGCATGAGAAGTATTTCTGGCGAATAATCCATCTTTTTGTTGTCTTCAATCTTTTGTACCTGCAAAAAATGATTTGGTGTAGATTTTTCTTAGCAGCCCGTCGGCTCTTATACCATGTAAATGTGTTGAACCTACACAAAATAGATCTAGCTAGAAAATACTACACACATTTACAGAGAGAAATTGAGAAAGAAGAAGCAAGATAGAAAGAATGGAAGAATTCTCATTAACCGTATTCCACACTCAAAGAGTGAATAATTTACAATAGATATAGGATACATGAGTAATTAATGAGCCATAGTGGTGGTATAGATTGATCTAGACACACACCAACAGTTACAAGAGTAAATTTCCACCTAGTCTAGTCTCTTAGGCAGTTACGAGAGTGAACTTCCACCTAGTTGAGTTAACTAGTCAACTAGTCTTCAGTTAACTGACTAAACAAAGAGTAGTGAATTGGTGATGATCCCAATGTTGCATCATGACAAAACCAATGCAACATCTAAACTCAACTCAAATAGTCAAACTAAAGTGTCAACTGAAAGATAATATTCTCTAGGTGGAATATTCTCCCCTAAAATATAGGAGACTGGCTAATGACTAATTATGACTAATAAACAAGGAATAACCTTAGGAAAAATAAATCCTAGGTGTGTGTGAAGTAACTCCAACAAAACATATATGAGATCATGCACGTACATAGCTTATTTGTAAATCTACTTGAATGTTGGTTTTTTTGGTTAGTAACCAATTTAGTTAAGAGTTTAACAATACCATGGAAAGAAAGAATTCACTTCGTTGTATGCAGAAAACACAAATGTCCATACTACCCCATTCTTGGACAAGAAGGAAAGGAATGCAATCGAAGAAAATTTAAAACTTCTCATTTTCTGATGTGGGATAGAGTATGTTCTCAAATAATCAAATGTTCAAGTTCAAAATTAGGTCTTCATCATGATCTAAACATAAATAAAATTGAATGTACCATTTTAGACAACGATAATCTTATATAGGATTTTTATATATTTCAAAATAATTAATCAAAGCATTGAAAAGTTATATAGACACTAGTTTAGTAACCCTATGAATAGGAAAGACTAAACTAAAAATTTGAGAAAACAAAAATTTTAAAAAAGTAAAAAACATAATCTTATTCAACAAAAATAAGCTTAAACACTTTTATATAAAAGTCCAACATAAAATAAAATTAAAACTCACAAATGTGCAATGAATCATCATGAATAGATGCATCATTCCCAAGTATAGATGCATCCTCTTCAATCCCAATCTCTCGCACTCTCTTATCCACATTTTGTTCAAGCACACTCTCACGCACTCTCTTCTCCACATTGCCCTATATAACACATTTCAGATTTGAAAATTTGAAAATTAAATTTAAATGATTTTAACACATTAAATTGTAGTTTTAAATTTTGAAACATGTAATGCCTATGATATGTCAACCTGAATATCAATAAATTATACCCACCATACCCTAAGATTCAATAAATTAAATATTGTTTAAAACATTATTCTTTTAAATTAATAATTTAAATGAAAATTTGCAATTTTAATATATAACTAAATTTGTTCTCAACATGCAATGATACATGTGAACTCTCACCCTCTTCAAACTCTCCCAATGAGAATTGGGACAAGCTTTCCTAAATAGTAAGAGATGGAATAAGGATCTGTGAGCAACACAACTAAGAACTAAATCTAGGATTCAATGTGTTCACATTTATACAAAATCATAAATGTCATGTTGTTGATCTTATTCAAAAGATTAGAGATTGGACAACCAAAGTGCTCATATGTGGATATTAGAAAACACATACCTAATTCAAGCCATTCAAATTTAAACTTGTGGAATCAAGTCCCCTATTTAATGGAGATTCATTTAAAATATCTTCAAACTGCAATTAATGACAATAACAACTCAATTATGTCTATAGATACAATGATATGTATCTAGATCTAGAACTAGAAGTAAACTATCATCAAATGAGTCAAAAATTTACTAACTAGAACATATATCAATTCATTGTTCAATTCATCATTCTGAGTGACCTCCTTCCAACCATTACGAAAAATTTTGCATACTCCTTAAGATCTACTGACATGGTATCTAACTCCTCATTTGTTTTACAAAAAAAAATGGCTCGAGAATTGGTTTCCTCTCGCTAACGGTTCAAACCAACATCAACACCATAAAAAATCGATTTCAAATTTTCCTCGATTGCATTCATAGCCTCTTTCCCAACCTCTAATGAATATTGAAACTTCGAATGTGAGTCAAATGCCCATGTTGGGCGAGATACTAAAGTTCGTGGAGACCTATGCAATGTCACAT
The DNA here is from genome assembly GCA_032191745.1 of Picea mariana. Lineage (NCBI taxonomy): Eukaryota > Viridiplantae > Streptophyta > Pinopsida > Pinales > Pinaceae > Picea > Picea mariana. The sequence continues at coordinate 9,865 of JASDQU010107127.1, forward strand.
TTTGATATGCCCATTTCCGATCATATGTTTGTCATTTACCAGCCCCATAATAATCAGATGGTAGGCTAGAACAATCAGGCTGTATGTCCATGAAAAACTATGCATTAAAGTTTCTAGCAAAATAATCTGGAAATTTCTCATATGCTGCCAAAAACCTTTTATAAAGATGTCCTGCTATGTTGGGGTGCTTAAAATATTGCACCTTCAACATCTTTCTCTTTGGCTCATCTTTGAAATTGAACATAGAAATTGTGTTTTCATTTGAAACTTTATTTTTTACTACGTCTTATTTATCAGGTTCCATCATCTCCAACTTTCGTCTCCTCATCAAATCGATAAAATTTTCATTTGTTGGCCCCATCTTTTGATGTGCATCCATAAAGTTTTGTAATAAATGAAAAACAATATCCAAGATTTGTTTACTCTCCCGATGGAGATCCAAGCTCCTCAAATCATTTTCCAATCTGTTTTTAACACATGAGCATCACTCAAGGGCCATTGCTTCAGTAATCCATTTCCAGGGAAGCTCATCACCAACATCCGAAGGATAGGTGGACGTAGGTGTGTAATCTTCTATTTATTGATAATGTCTCCTAAATCCACCTTCACCCTCTTCACCAACATTAGAATATTCATGACACCCACTCTCTCTTTCATTATCTTCCCTTGCATTAAACTCATTGTCTACACACACATTTGAAAGTAATTAACTTGATATAATTTAACATAAAAAAAATTTAAAAAAAACATATATATATATATATATATATATAGATAGATAACATAAACATAAATACAAAAAAATACAAAATCAAAGAAAATTACCAAAAATATTTTTTTCTCCTGATGTATTCTCTACATTATCAAGTGTAAGAGTATCAATGTACAACCTATATAAGAAGGTTTCATCCATAGCATTTGTTTGAGCACATTCTCGAGATGATCTATTCACAAAATTGTTTGATAATATCCTCCTCTGACTATATTGTCGTTGATCACTCGGAGTCTCAGTCAAAGAAGGGGTTCTTCTTCTTCCTTCATGGGATAGCCTAGAGTGTTTGCGAGGAATGTTTGGAGACTCATGTCTCGACATCTCGCCTCAATATCTATCTTTTGAAAATTCATGAATATGAAAGTTCATAAGTTATAGAAATATTAAATTTATAATGTACAAGCATTTAAAAATTTATAACAACTTCAGAGCATCGCAGACATATATTGGAAAAACTAGAACAACTATATTTTTTACAATCATCGACAAAAACAATCACTGAAAAAAAATTTACTTAAAACCAAAATAAAAAACAATATTACTTGATATGTTGTTTCTATCCTCTTAGATATATGCTCAGAAAAAAATTCAAGGGATCATTGATCAAACCCTCGGGGCGGATTTCATCATGACACATGGAACAAATTGCCAAGAAGAACTTTTAGGGTAAAATATCAATAGACTAACTAACAAGATACACAGGTGGCACCAACAATAGAAGAGAACAACAACATACACAAGGTGGCATTATCAAGAAGATAAAGAGGTCGACACCAGCAAAAAAATAAGGAGGGTGACACCAGCAAGTAGAACCAAAATCCCCAAACAATAAGCTAGAAGAGATCTCCAGCAAGATGGAAAAGACCAAGAAGAACTATCATATAGGGGTCGTAGCAACACAATTAAATAATTAAATAATTTCAAAAAACCAATATTTTATAACACAAAATATTTATTGTTAAATCATAAAAATAAACAAGAAAAAAAACCAGTTAAGAGAAGGGATCCAAAGTCAAGGTAGCTAATTTTATTTAGGAAAAAGAAAAGAACAAAACCAAAAACCCGCACAACAATTAAGGAGGGCATAACTCAAGAAAGGGTGGTTTCAACACAAATTCAACAATTAAATTCTTCCAAAGTCAAGGTGGCTAAATTTTTTTAGGTAAAGCACAAAACCAAAAACCCACACAACAATTAAGGGGGGCGTAAGTCAAGCAAGGGTGATTTCAATACAGAGTCAACAATCAAGTTCTTCTTTAATGGAAAAATGTCCACATGATTCTCATGATATTTACTTATAAGTTTTTATCATCCTAGCATAAAAGGAAGATCAATAATGTGATCATGCTCTTCTTAACTACTCCTAGGTCTCGTGGACCATCCCGGGAGAGAAAAAAATCACATATTATCTCAACTTAGTACTTAACCAAAAACAAAATAAACCAAAAAATCAAAGGAAGATCAATAATGTGATCATGCTCTTCTTAACTACTCCTAGGTCTCATGGACCATCGCGGGAAAGAAAAAAATTGCACATTATCTCAACTTGGTACTTAACCAAAAACAAAATAAACCAAAAAACCAAAAACCCACACTAATCAGAGTTTTCATATTTGAATTTATGTGATGTGTGAAGTAAGTTACATTCAAATTTGCAAAGAAAGAATGAATTTTAAGCAAAATTAAAGTACATAATTCCAATTTAAATGCATAAATACAATCTGAAATATAATTTGTATGCATCAAAGAGTCCATTATAATTCATAACTAACCTTCGGATCCAAACTGGATGTATAAGTATTCAATTGAACGGGGACTGTTTGTACATGGACAGGGTCATATTTGAACTCAACCTTAGGAAGAGGTTGACAGGGTCGAATATGGCCCTATCCATGTACAGGGAGAGGCTCAAATCCGGGCCCATCCCTATACATGGACAGGGTCGTTTTGATGGCTACACCCTCTAGGGGACACCCTGAAACTAGAAAAGCGCAGTACGAATAGAGGGGCTCCAACTTTCCAACCATGACTAGGGTTGGTTTGCCTACAGTTATTAGGTGAATCTTCTTGTGTAGATTTGTGAAATATGAAATGGCAATATTTAGGACTGAAACTTCTACATCTATGAGAGAGGAACCATAACTAATGAGAGAGAGAGAGGTGGTAGATTTGTAATGGAAACTTTGTTGCATTTATAATGTGGCATTTGATGCATTTATTAGTGAATATTGGTTGTTTTTATCATAAGAATTTACTGCATTTAGGTGTTGCATTTATAATGGGGCATTTTATGCATTTATTAGTGAATATTGGTTGCTTTTATCATCGGAATTTACTGCATTTAGGTATGTAATTATAGAGGAAAGTGAGAAAAGTGTGAATATGATGGGAATAATGGCATCCATAAGCTCTATTTAAATTTTCAAGGTTTATCTAGAAAACAATGCAGGGAAGATGCTAGCATTGATGAAGGTTGGTTTTCTGCAATAATTGAACTGTCATTTTTAGTGAATATTACAGCTTGCTATATAGGAAAAGTACAGATGTTATTAATGTATACTATAGTTGTTATTAATGTGTTATACAGACGCTATTAAAGTCTAGTATGGATGTTATTTAGTTTAAATATGTTGTTCTTTAATCTAAATGTTTAGTATGGTTATGCCTGTCATTTAATGAGTGATATAGATGCCATTTAATTAGCTATATGATTGTCCTTATTGTTTTAAATTCTCTCTGTTTTTGTACTCATTCTTATGTGGTGCTATGAAAACTATTTATTTCATAGAAAAAACACAATTTAGTAAACCATAATCCCTAAGTTGACTTAGTAGGCATTAATTACATGAAACTATATTTGTATGAAGGATCCATAAACTGGTGTTACAGGGGAGGGAGAGAAATTGCCTAAACACATACTAAGTTATAACTATTATGTATCTTTTGACCAGTTGTTGGGAACTGCACCCTCTAAATCTTAATTTGAATTTCATTAGGGCCCTTGAGAGTGATTCTCAATTTTAATAATGTGACTATCATGCATCTCAAAGAAATTCAAACCTGGCATTGTGTATGGACAGGGCTGAATACGGCCCCGTCAACCTTATAAACTAGTAAAACTAACAGTATAAAAATTTTAAACTATAAATTACCTGGACCACCCACCTGCAGGGTCGAACACGGCCCTATCCATGTACAGAGACAAGCCTGAATTTGGGCATGTCTCTGTATATGGACAGGGTGGAATATGACCATATCCATGTACAGGGACATGCCTGAATTTCAAGCATGTCCCTATACATGGACAGGGCCAAACATGGCCCTATCCATGTACAAGGACAGGCCCAAAAGATAACATCCAGTAACATCTTTTCGACCAAAAGATATTCTGACCGAAATAATCTTTCGGCCGAAATAACTTTTCGGTCAAAAGAGCCTTTCAATCGAAAGAACAATTCGACTGAAAAAATGTTTATATATTACCCACACATTGCGCCTGGAATAGTTTTTACGAATTGTTGAATAGTAGATAACGTTAGGTGT
>JASDQU010107127.1:23583-36473 GCA_032191745.1 Picea mariana
TACATGATATTTTAGAATCTTCAATTAAACAAAAAAAAAAAAACCTGTGTAAATGTAAAATTATTGACATATCATTCATTTATATGTTACTTGTTATTTATATTTACTATGAATATTATATTAAAGGTATAATTGACATAATAACATATAAATAACAAATAATTATTTATCATAAGTTTATTAACATTTTATTATTTTAACTAAAAATTTTATAATTAGTTAAAAAATGTTTTAAGGAAAAAAATTGTTAATTTTAAATGTATTGAAAATATTGAAAATGACAAAAAAAAAATACTAAATATAAGATTTTTATTATATAAAAATTAAAAACTAAGATAAATTTATTGTAATTTTTTTTAAATTAAAATAAATTTGTATTTTTTATAACATATTTTATTTAAAAATAATTAATGATTAAATATTTTTTTTAATATTAAAAATTTTACGAATGGGGTGAAGACAAGTGGGTTCACGGATGCACATGTGTCACACTTGACCTTCACTTTAGCATGCATTAATAGCTTGATTAGGGTTGATCAGAGATGTTATTTCAGGAGGGCGTGAGTGAAGAAAATTTGAGGGAGAGAGGGTACGTCACCCTACATGCCAGTTGAAGAATTCATGGTGATTTTGATCCATGTAGAGGAGTGGTACAGTTCGATTATGAACGACGTAATGGATGGAGGTTATGCATTTGTGATAGGGAGTACATAGATGGAGATGATACTTTAGACCTTGAGCTGATGGGAAGTTGATGTTCTGAGAATGATGGGTACTAAAAGATCTCTAGTGTTATATATATTCTTAGTTGGTGGAGATGCTTCAGTAGGTATGAGATGGATATGGGGACAAGAATGGCACGGATCCTGTAATGAATTTGTCCTCTCAAGGACTACCTTTTGCGGGAAAATATGTACAAAGGATAGCAGTGTGAAGTTGGGTCGTGCTATTTTGTGAAGATTCAAGGTGGATTGGCTAGTAGAGGTACTTAGTGATTTCAATCTCATTGTTTCTATGAAATAGGGGCTTGGAGAAGAGAAGAGAGAGTGGTTCCTTTGATGATGGTGTTGATTTCTCCTCGGCACACAGGTGGTGAAAGGCATCGGTTTTCTGAATTGCTAAAAAAGGTGGTTCGAATATCGGTGGTGTTGGGTTGTAGGTATGGCACGAGGAATCAAAAAAGGGTGGGAGAGTTAGGAAAAATAAAGAGAAAGGGGAAGTATGTAATTCTTCCTCCTCATGGGCTAAGGGATCAAGGACTAGGGTAGAGCAGAAGGTAGATAGAGCAAAGAAGAAATATGGAGAGGAGTTATCTATCAGGGTGAAGGAGGAGGTGGAGGAAGTAGAGGTAGAAATTATAGAAATATGGGAATTGACCTGAGATGCTCATATTCTATAGTAGGTTAGGAAGTAGGTGGAGGATCCTATATGCTCACAAACCTAGGATACAAAATACTTTAGGATTGTAGACTTATTGGATGGTTAAGACTCTAGTGACTCAAGTGTTGGAGAAAGCTAAGGAAGACCAACAAGAAATCCTCCATACCCTTAGGATCCTCGAGGGGAAATTTGAAGGAATATGTAGAATATTTTTTTCGGTCAAGGTCACTGCGACCAAACCGACAAGTGATGAGGGAAAAGGGAAGCAAGGAAAAGGATCTACTAGTTCAATAGGGATATGTGCCAATCCGATTGATGTGGATACTTATCCTCAACAACTAGAGAAAACTCAAGATGAGAACGATAACAACAAGTTGGTGTTGGAGGTCGATGTGGAGGAAACTATACCTCCTTCAAGCATGGGATAATGAGTTTGACTATGCATGTGTTTTTTTTATAAGTAGTTATTATGGTAGCTATAAAATGTCATGTAAAATAGTGTCTTTTTGTGCTTTATGGAGGAAGGATACACTTGTGACCAATAAAATCTTGATGACAATTCCTAGTTGGGGATCTATTTTCCTCTATTGGAAGGTTCTAATCAAGAAATGGATGTAAGAATCTCTTTTTCTATAAATAATAGATAGATAATTGGCATGCTTTTAGATTCAAAAATATTACAAATTTTAATTTTTTTAGGTTTATAAACAATATTAAATATTAGAGTTTTATGTTGCATAAGTATTTCTTTCATTGTCTATGTGATCTAGAAACTAGTGGTTAGAATATCAAGATTGCATTAATGCACAGACCCAAGTTCAAAACCTCCAAAGTGGGTGTGTATGAGGCCATTCCTTGGTGACTTTGACAACATCGATATCTCATAGCATGACATCTTATCCAAAGATACTTTATAAGACATATTTCTCAAAAAAATAAGGGTGTTTATTCCATTACATTTTGTTACAACACTAAAAGTTTAAAAATGATATAAACATTAAGTCCTTAAATTGTATAAGGATAAATCTCATTGCATAATTTAAAAAACATGGCTATTTGAGATTGAGTAAGTAATGACTACATGAATTTGTATTAATTTTAAATAAGTAAAAACAACCTGAACATGGATCAATATTAAACGAAGTTATACAAGACATTTTTCTTACAGTTTATTTTAACAATAACAGATACATATCATTACATTAGAAAAAAGTTATGGTTGAAATGGATATCCTTGTAATACAAATTGAAGATGAGATGGTTGCATCCCATAAGAAAAAAGATGATGTCCTTGTTCAAAAAACCTTACAGCTATCTACAAAAGGTATAAAGTGACTAACATGGCATGTGTACCACTCAACATACCAACCTACTTACAAAACAACTCAAAAAAACATTTTAAATAGGAAAAACTTAGAACATTAAGCCATGAAGGACATATTTCGTCACTTATATCTTCTTGGTGTAGTCCTCATAGCACATGTCCATTTTTCATTATTCTAGAAGGTGTGTTCGTTGTATGATGGATATTTTAAATAGGAAAAACTTAGAACATTAAGCCATGAAGGACATATTTCGTCACTTATATCTTCTTGGTGTAGTCCTCATAGAACATGTCCGTTTTTCATTATTCTAGAAGGTTTGTTCATTGTATGATGGATTCAAGTTCTAAATTGGGAAAGCATTGAACCTCCACACTCTCATTCATAGAGATAAATAAAACATAAGCAGAGGAAGAAGGCGAGGGGAACCAAACTACCTCTAGTGGAAGGTTGAAAAAACTAGCATTATGTCCTACCAATGAGACTAATAATCATAATTACAAGTCCAACTCAAAATATTTTATCCTTTGTATCTTCATTAATGCCCTAAACTTTCATTCTAGGTCTTGCAATGTTTGCATTTTAGTAGTAGTCTTAGTAGCATACCAAACCCGCTATTAGATTTCCACATCTAGTTTTTTTTCCCACACCTTGTGCCAATGACTCCACTGAAGGGTTAAATTCACAATAGTATTATGGGCTTCTACTCCACCATGTTCACAATTTTTCACATTTATTCTAACCTCCACTATTTCATAAAGAACACAATGGTTATTTATACATCAATCCATTGCTACCTCAATGAAAAGTAAATCCCAAGTCAAATGACTTCCAACCAATGTTCTAACACCCTCCAATAAAATTGTAATGTATTCCCCCACCAAAATCCCCCTTTTGTGTTACCAAAGCAAGCTAGTAGGATTGAAATGCAAAGGCAAATAGCAAGAGGGGCATGGGGGTGAATTGCATTCCCAAATCACACTACAAGAAAAATTAAACCGTGCACAAAGAAAGTTCAAGAAGTCATTCTCAAGTAATAATCATGAGTGTTGGTAGTTGAATGCATCATACATAGGGGTGAAGTAAATGGTATAACTAATTGTCCTTCCAAAGCTACAAGACTAGACACCTTTGCATGGATCCCATTGTAATGTCAATTCTATTAAATATCATGGGATGGGTATGAACTAAGTAACCCCACTTCTTTGGTTACATGTCCTTCACTCATTATTACATACTTACTAGTAAGGTGATCTATCTCTTTATTATGATATTTCAACACTTGAAAAAATGAGATTGCATCTAAATGTTTGGTCAATTCTAAAATTCTTTGAACTAAACAAAAGAGACTAGGATTTTGAGAAATGGACTATTGTAGGAGGGAGTTTATAATGATTGAGGAGTGAATTTTTGTAGGAGTAACCTTATAATGATTGAAGAGTCTCTTACTAAAGTTGTGTGATTCACCCTTTACTTCTTAAGTAGTGTTGAGATCAATTCTCACATCCGAAATTTCCCTCCCCTTTTCTATTTTCCCAACTTAATTTTTTCCATTTCTTCTCCCTCTTTTATACTTACCCTTATTCCCCTTTTATTTTCTCCATCCTCTCTTCCCTTTCTAGTGATTATACTTAGTTGTTCTTCAAAAATGGCGTGTTCGTGGGTTGGCAGACTTGCAGATATTCACCGACATCCATATTCCCATATCATGAGTCTGACCGACCGTCGTGTTATTATGTACTTAACCATTTTTTGCAACCGCAGGTTCGAAGGTTCAAGCTTTCATATTCCAAGTTACGTGATATCAATTTTTTACCCAAAGACCTATGATCTACATTATGAATGTCATAATTTTCATAGGTGCCAAACTCCTAGGTATCTCATTTCTCATGTATTGAGTCTGACCGACAATAGTACAACACTTAGCCTATTTTTGATCATTCGCAACTACGGGTTGGCGAGTTCCTGGGTTGGCGGGTTCACAAAAGATCCCAAATTCGAAGTTCTCTTGTTTGTCCCCGTCATCTTCATGCTTTTCCTAATATGCATTTGGTATGGTTTAATTCTAATAACAGATCATGTAGGTTCTGTAAATATTGTCATTAATAAGCAAAGGGCTCAAGGAGATTTTCCATTAAATTGCATTAAAGCATGATTTGCAAAAGGTTATATTATTGTTATCTCTCTCAAAGGATTCATTTCAAGTATTATCTTGTTAAAACAACACTCTCATCAACCTATGTTAGCAATAGCTCGACAATAGTTTTGTGGTGATACTTTGAATATTTTTGGGCGTGAGGACCAAAAATTTCAGTGGTCCAGAGCGTATTCTTACTATTCATCTCCTCCTACTAAAAAAGAAGTGATCTAGACATCCAGAATTTCTTGTGCAAGGTGTGTCCCTGAGGTATTTGACTGCAAATAACTAGTTGCATGGTGCATTGAGAAATACGTATTGAGTCAGTGAATCATGCAACTCTAGGATCATTCCCCTATCTCTCTTTCACAACAAGTGTTTTGTAAGATGTTGAAGCTTCCTGAGCCAACACTTACATTTAAAGGAGAGGATTGCAGGGGTTTCCTGAAAAGACATAGGCAATTGGCTAGTGGACTATTTCGTGAAGAATCAGGACATTGAGGAAGAATTACATGGTATTTCCCTTGATATGAGAGACTTGGCGAGCTATTCAACATCAAAATCCAGCATGAGATAAATGTGGCACCAATGAAAATTTGTATTGAAGAATGATTCAATAAAGCAATTGGCAAATTGACAAATGAGGGGAAAGAAATAGTTGAGACGGTTCTTGTAACTGTTAGTGAAGAAAATAAAAGGACACCAAAAAGAAAGTGAAGACATGAGAGAAAATCATATTAAGTTTATGTTGATCACATATTTTATTTCATTATCAGTTCCTTCATCTAGTTACTCCACTTCTTTGAATAGAAAGTTTTAATTGAAGTCTGATAACTTCTCTTTTCTTCTTTCGAGGTCTTTTTGTTCTTTTACCGCCTGTTGAGGGGTCCTAAATCCATTTAACTAGAAAGAAGAAAACAAACCCGCCATCGAGGCCCAATTAGACTCTGTAGCATTTTATAGTGGAATGGTTCTCCAAATCTATCGATCCGTTCAAATAATCGATGGTCTTTACATAGTGATTGACAAGATATCTTCTTATGAAAGTTCCTCCTTTAGTTTAAACGTTCTCTTTTTGTATTTTCTTTTATTAGATGGTTTTGATAAAAATATGTGTGTTGGTATAAACCATCTAGTAAAAGGGGGAAATCTTAACTATTGAAGAAGGATGAGATTGGGATAACCCTTGTGCTCAAGCATGCAGACAAATATTTTCACACCTGTGACAAGCTTAGTACTAATACATTAACTTGTTGGTATTCCAATTATTGACTGAGATACAATTATCGAAAGAAAACATACATGCAATAAAGTGATGGCAAGAAAAATAGTTTCCTTAGCTCTAATAATTAATAACACATTAACACAACGATTTGCTTTTCATCATTAGAGACAAGAACTACAAAAATATTGAATCAGCTAACTTATCAATAGATTCAAAAACTCTTACTCATTACAACATCCATTCATGAGATAAAGTTGGAAGTAATTCCTCCTCAGATCCAATCACACACACCTTTGATGAAAAAAATAGAAGTTTGTCTCTGGTCCTAGACAAGACTTCTCAATTAAGGTAGTTTTTAAATAGTTCTTTACAATTCCAAAAATGAGGGTCTTTGCCAAAACTCTCGACCTTTTCTAAAAGGTTGATCCTCTTATTTATAACAAATCATTAACTAAAATAACTATAAAAAGTGCAAGATAAGTAAAACAAAACATCGCCACATGGCGCTTCCATCTCTCTATCTTCTAAGAGTCATCAAATGGTATCACTGAAGTGGATGACTCTTCTCATACTCTGACCATTTGATGAAGAGTTCATCGCATGTGTTGTCATACGATAATCATTGTTGGTCCATCGGGGCCAAAAGGATCTCCTTTACTTCTATTGCATGTGCCCGATACTTGACTATTTTGACACTTAACTATTGTAATATTGTTCGAGCCTTGATCGGGTGCTCCATGAACTGTTGTAATTGAACTGGCGCCATGTTCGCCACCTTTGCTATCTCTGCAGTCCATGTTGAATCTTGTTTTGCATGTTTTTTTACTATTTCATGCAATTCGACAAAGTCCTCAAGTGAGCCAAATTTTGGGAGACCAATGTCTTTCATCTCCTGATTAATCTTGACCTAGCTCCTTTCACAATCGACCCATTTTTATTGAATCTCCCGCTAAGGTTCTTGGGCCATTTTCACCCAGTATTCGGCCTCCTTCCTTATCCGATCTATGATTATGTCCTTTAGCACCCAAATGTTGTTCTCTTTGGCATCTTGGCCCTTTTGAACCACATTGATGTCCTCAATTATTTCCACTTATTGGTGGGCCTTCTCATACCACCTTTCAAAGTATTTGCAGGTATTTAGTGCCATAAGGGTGTCTTCTTGAAAGTCGAATATCCCTGCAGTGAAAAGGTGTCGTTCATTCATGAATTTTCCATAGGCATCTTGGAATTCACTTCTCAAAAACATCATGGCTTGTGTGGAGTCCTAATAGTATTTCGCCAAATGGCGCAGATGCTCCAACTCCTTTAGTGCAGTAGCTAGCTCCTCTTCATCTTTCCTTGCTCTATCCAAGGTGGCATTTGTGATCACCATCCCTACATCGATAAGCTTGGACATCTTGGCGTGCTCTATGTTGATCAATTTTCCTTTGTGTTTATGAGGATCGAACTGTCCAACGTAAGCCACCTCTTCTTAGTGGTTATCTTCATGGTGGATTTCATCTTTCGGTCATAGGAGATTACTTGTATATCAATGACCTCATCAACAGGTTCGAGGATTTGTTGTTCTCCCCAAGTTAGATTATTTCCCAGGCTCCTTACTGTCGATATCTGTTCAAGGTTGGGTTCTTGAACCTCTTCCATATGTCATGATGGCTCAGCCTCTAGTTGTTTCCCATCGGGTGGTAAGTTATCAACCAAAACTGAGGAATCAGGGGCAGGTTCGATACTTAATTGGTAATCATCTATTGAAATGTCGATTTCCTGTTGTGGAATTTCTTCTTCTTGTTCACCCAATCCTAGCTCATCCCTCAAGTTATTCATTAGGGTTCTCGATATGTCGAGTGGATCAGTTTCTAAGAAAATTTCTACCTCATACTCAATCTGCGGATAGCTATGATCTGGAGCATCAGGACCCAGGGTGGATTCTCTCTCAGATTCTTTCTCCTTTGTAATTTTTACTGGAGTCACCAAGAACACCTCTGAACTCTCCTCATCATCATATATGGTTATAGAATCAAACAAGGAACTTGGTACAATTTTTTTCCCTGATGTCCTCGCTATCTCAGGCAGGATTGAAATTTCCCATGGTGATCTGATCTATGGTGGTGGAGCTTCAAGGTTTTCTGACCCGGTGATTTCTTCAAGCTGCATCGGCTCTGGTCCACTTTGTTCTCCTCGTCTTTTGATTGGGTCATCAGTGGGGATCCTCATCATTTCTATCAGATCAAGGTCATTTTGCAATTTATCAATGATTCTTTATGCCCCTTCTAGTAAGAGAAATCCCCTTCTTTGTGACTTTGTTGTCTCTGTCACTTTGATTTCTTCCCTGGATCTGAGGGCCTCTTGGGAGGACTTCTTTATCGTTTCCACCTATTCATCCATGCTCATGGCCTTGACCCTGGTCATATTTGGGTTGGCCATTCTCTATACCACCTCATCCCAGTCTTGGGTGCACTATGTGAATATTTCATCCTCAAATTTATCATGAGCGTACAGCCAATAGGATGACACCTGTGAAGCATGTTGGAGGACCGGGCCTTTAGGGTCATGCTTGCGGAATAGGCATGTCAGGAACCTGAATTCTAGTTGGCTAATCCCTTCTTGTTTGGCTTGAGCAGTATCTTTCACCAGATAGAACCCCACATGGAAACTGTAGGGTATGAAATCTCACTTCTTGTCCTTGACTAATGTGGCGTTGTATCCATGCATGATAGTCTGATAGTATATTTCTCCCACAACGAGTCGATATGGGACATGAGCAGGTAGGAGATGTGGTGCTCCGATGGCCCTGAACACCCTGATGTAGGTTGAGCATTCATCTAAATACCAATGGCCTACATTTGCTACCATTTTATTTGCTACTATAGATAATCTTAGGCATTCCTTCTTAAAAATAATAAAATGAATATGGGCGATGAATTCATCATAGATGAGTGTGTAAGCCTTCTTGTACATGTTCTCCCATAGTATGCTGAAGTAGACATGGACCGAGATCTCCACAACATGCCATCCTAAATTCATGTCGATGAAGACATTCCTTGCACACGTGACATCAAGTAGATATGAGACCATGTAGAAAGTGGGTGCCTCCCCTTATTTCGGCGTCTGAGCCTGTTGTACACAGATGCTCAATTTTTTTGAGATTATCTCTCCCCAGTTGAATATGCTCCCGGAGATCGCCACTATATATGCCGCTGACCTCCATGCCTATGAAAACTTGGAGCAATCATTTTCTCCATATATCCAGTAGATGAGAGCCATCAAATAGATGTATGGATCCCTCAGGTTAATCATCCCATACCATCCATTTATCCAGTTAGTGAACTTATTGTCACCTTTCTAGCATGAGGCCATCAATTGACTGGTGTCATGGAATTCATAGAACCTCACCATGAAGTCCATGTTGAGCCACTCCTTTGGGTCCCTGAGCTTGTAGTATTTATGGACTTCTATCGGGAGGAAAAATCTAACACGCCCTCCATTTTCATCGTTTATCAAGAACTTATGCCCATATGTATGGTCAATTAGCCATTTCATAACCTCTATGCAAGGGAAAACCGGGGTTCTACTTTCCACCATGTGTAAATACAACCATCATATGTTCAGGAACACCTAGTCATCGAGTGCCCTTGCATCTGAGTCATTGTGTGGGATATACTATGGGTATTCTACTCTGATAATTATGTTGAAGAGATCCTCCCACTATGGGAGCATTAATTTGGATATGATGCTTGCTTCAGTATCACTGAAGGCCGAAGGCTGAAAAAAATCTTTCTTTGTTGATGTTTTAATGATAGGCTCTGCCCTGGGAGCATACTCCAACTGCCTTGTGGTCCCTAGAGAAGAAGCTTCTCCTGTTTCATCTTCTTTTATCTTGGGTTCCCTTGATGAGCATCTGGTGGTTGGCTTTCTCGACAGCATATTTCCTGCAGCTAGAACATATTTTAGAGACTGTGCAAGAAATATTGATGCATATATCAATTACGGCCAATGAATTGACAAACATGAACACATACCTTTGCATCTTTTTAAACCTGGTTTTGATAATTAGGGGGTCAGTACAGTCTTGAGGCACTCAGTTTTCTCCTTCGGATGCTCTGAAATTAAACTTGTGCACAGAATGAATTGGTTCAAAAATCATTCTAGAGATTTAAACAGGGATGAACTTACCTTGTTGCATCAGCCATTCAATTAAGGTTATGAGTGTAATTCCATTAAACATGTTTTTAGATCTTCATTAAAATTAAATTCATTGCGGGTTGATGGTGCAGGCGCAAGCGGTAATGTGGTCTATCGAAGATTTCAAATTGTTGTTGTTTAATTGGCGCACGAGGTAGCAACAAATGTGGGATCAGGCATTAACTAGTCTATTAAATGTCCAAATCCAATCGTATCTTATGCTGCAAACATCCCATCATTTCGCTCATTCAGTTGGTGGATCGGGGGTCGGGATTGTTCTTCAAACATTTTCATTGATATCTTCTTGCAAAAGCTTTGACATCGATCGATCTTGTTGTACAGAGATGACGTGGAAAATATGACTAGGAGGCATGACCGAAAACTCAAGGAACCTTAATATGACTATGGACAAAACTAGGTCGTATGCCCCCTTACGTTGTAAATACATGTGGAATTCGAGACTGGTGACTTCATTTTCTTGTGTTGATCAGAATCAGGACTTTATTTAATCTATACATTCTAAAGCCCAATCCTATCTTGCTGACGCTGAAAAGTATCAAGGATCAGCGATTGACAAAAAACCTACCCAAACGCTCTCGAATTGACTCTCTCAAAAAAATTTCGATGTCGAAAACGCATCAGGGATCGACGATCGGCAATATGTTTGTCGTAGACAGAATGATTGTTTTAAATTTTCTAGATTCCCCAACCTCGATAAAGCGCATCGGTCATTGGTGATTTATTTACGTCCTTTGTTAACATCTATCCTTCCCGTATTTTTGTTGGCGTCAAAGGGGATCGACTATTTCTTGAAACTGTGTGCAACTAACTTGTGAACGCCAACTCTGTCGATGCCAATGTCAATGGGGATCGACACTTGGTGACTATTTTAACTATGGTTCCTTTGCTTGCTTGAATTTTTTCCGACTAAGCGTGTTAGGTGTAGTTCTAGCTATCGATTCTCAAGTCGGGTGTCAAGATTTTTTTTTTTTTTATAGAAATGAGATTTCACAAGTTCAAACAAACCTGACTAGGTGATAAGAGTCATGAAAACAAAACAAAGATAAACCATTTCCCAAATTGAAATTGATTCAGACAATGAAGAAAACAAGCGGTGCCCAAAAAGTGATAAAATTTCTTAAGGATTTTAGGGTGTGTTGAGTGTTCAACACCGCCCACCATCTTCCTTCTACAAGCTTAATTCTAATAGACTATATAATTTTTAGAAATTTTAAGAGAGCTATTTTGGGATCAGTTTCGACTGTGCTTTGTAACTCTGTGTTTTGAGTATAAAGTATTTGAGATTGATCTATCATTATCTTTATTTGAGTTTCTCATGTGTCCACTCTGTTAAAGTTCTCTTATGCATGCAGATCGTCTTTTTTTTTTTTTCATGTGATCAAAAATATTTATTTTAAACTATGATGGATGTGGGGAAATTTTGCTTATTTGCTTTAAATGTGTGACAGTGCATGGTTCTTTCTCCTTTCTCAGGAACTTTCTCTAAAATAGAAAAGAAAACATTTTATTTTTATTTTTATTTCTATTTTTATATTTCTTTGATTACCACAACAGACTTCTACAAAGTCCCTTATTCTAAAAACATAGAGTCCCAAGAAAATATTAAAGTAAAGAGGAGTACCACCTCTATAAAAATACAAGGGGATTTACATCCTCGTAAGGTTGTCATTTCGATCCTAATGAATTCAAACATCAACAAGTAGGTATAAACCTTGAAATGCTACCAATACATTTTCCTCATTATTGTTGACAATGCTTAATCCCTAAGCCAAGTCTACTACATTTCCTTCCACATCATATATGATCCTCCCTTCACATACTACCTCTTCCTTATAGTTTCTTCTTGTGGTTTGAAATTGAAAATTTTCATATCACCTCTCAAACCTTATTTGAGAGACGAGAAACCAACAACAACACAGTAAAAAAGAGTTTACCATAAACTAAGGTTGACAATAAATATATAAAGTAGGGTTTTGAAAAGAGACATGATAACACCCTTCCCTGTGTTACACCACTAAATAACAATATTTTATATGCAACCATTAAATAATTTCTCCCGCATATCACAAGAATATAAAAGTGTTAATGATATCAACCTTGCTACTATTTAAAAATTAATAATAAATAATTTCTCCCGCATCTCACAAGTTTTTATATTAATAGCAGAATATGTTTTAAGAGTAAAGTGTTAATAATATCAACCTTGTTACTATTAAATGAATAAATTACTTATACTTCAGTGTAATTACATACAAAATATATTTATACATGTAAATATTAATAGTCTTTTCTACGGTTAAAAATAGTAAAAACTTTAATATTTTATTTTATCAATTAAAACATCTAATGTTTGTTACTCAACCAATCACACCATTCTTTTATCATTATCATTTATAACTTTGTGTGTTTAATGTAATCAAGGTAACCAACAAAGTATAATTATATATAACTAATTAATATTTATAATATTATTTTCTTCTCTTGAGACTAATTAGGTAGACTATTGTTGGTACCGTCTTCAAATGTCCACGTTATTCAAGACTATATTGCATTTCATTATCGTATTAATAAACCTAAAATATCTACACAAGTTTTATATATATATATATATATATATATATATATA
>JASDQU010107127.1:36614-48269 GCA_032191745.1 Picea mariana
CTTAAGAGGTCACAGGTTCAAATCCAGAGGGGGTAGGGTATGTATACCTTCGTAGACTTTACCAGTCAAATCGTTGGGCAGAGGGGGGTCCCTTGTCCCATAAACAAGGGGGTCTGATATACCAATTTGGTGTGCTAGCTTGGTCATGACCTTAAAAATAGATTATTATTATTATTATTATTATTATATCTTAGCCAAATCTGTAAGTTTATACATTATTGATGTAAAACTAATTACATATTTCAATTAATAGTAATGGTGTAATATGCTATTGTATATTACATGATACTATTCAATAACTAAATTACAATGATCAGGTTATCAACTTCGCATGGGTTTCTAGTGAGATGAATCAACTTCCACACCCATTATGTCATTCATAACTAGTAATTTTAATCAAAACAACAATAAGTTTAACAAGTATATGATAAGCCTTCGGATGGGGTGCTACACGTTGAGAGTAGGAAGAGGTAGAGGATTGTCACTTGGAGGATAGTCATGATATGGAGGACAGATGGAAAAATGGAGAGGATAAGTGGATTTTCGAATGGCCAATGGATTCAAGCATTCATCGACCAGAATAAGGATTGTGGGACTATCGGGACCCATATGGAATGTGAAAACCCCGATACATGATGTTAAGAGGTGGAAAATTGGTAATAGGGTTTGTGTAAATTGTTTGTAGATCAGTGAGAATGGAAGTACGTCGAGGAGTCGAGGGTGGTTGTAATGACCCCTCCATTATGACTAGGAAAGTGAAGCATAAAAGGTAAAAAAAATAAAAATTAAGCATAGGGAAATTAATGTCAACAATATAAAGCATAGCAACGCAAAATCAATGACAACATAAGTAAAAGAATTACCAGTTACTCATCATTGAAATCAATAATGATGCATTCAACACATCAACAAAAGAATAGCGACACATAAACATAAATAGTGTCGTCGCTTAGCATATCACAATCATCTTGAAACTGTAACAACCCCTTCGTTACGACTACAAGCGAAGCATAAGATGCAAATTTTTCTTTTCTTTTTGACAGGATGACAACAACGATTACAGCTAGACAACACATCTGACGGCGGGCACCATGCCCACCGAACAAGAAACATACATCTATGACTCCACGCACTGGCAATAGAACAACTGGGCGAACGTGCGTAGAACAACAAGGAGAACGACTACCTGCTCGATGCAACAGGACCATGCCTACAAGCTAAGGGACAACATCCCCTCCTGACACAATGACCTTGACGACCAATGACTAGAACCTCAAGGCGCGCCAACCCAACACATGAAGGCGTTCAACCTGTGTGCCAAAAGAAAGCTTACAATGCTCAACAAAACTCACATGGAAGGCACCAACTCCGGCCAAGTTATCATTCACCTCTATCCAATAGGGTGGGCCATGATCCCCTCATCGGGAATCATGTCGTCCCCAGGTGATAGACACATCAATAACCTTGGCACAACACAACCTAACGAAACCAAGGACTCAAGAAAATCCAATGTGCTAGAAGGCGAAAAAACTGACAAGAAGACTATGCCCACACCCCAAGCAACCAGTCGAAAAGACTCCAGATGACGTTACTCAAAGGAAAATGCACAATTGTTATGTGACTTCGCCAACACCCCAACACCAAAGTCAATTCTACACTAGTCAATAACTATGATCTAAATTAGCAGTAATTGCATATCTAATTTAACCAGTCTAAATTACATTAATCAATGATTTCCAACCCTAACTCAACATTAAATACAATCTAATTTGGTGATTCAAACTACCAATTAGAAAATAATTATAAATCAATTTAACACTAATTATAAATCAAATTAGCAAGTCTAAATTTACAATTTAGTCAATACTCACCAATCTAATTTTAATCATTAATTACAATTTAACTAGGCAATTCTAAATTAATCCAAAATTTCAATCTAACTAGCAATTAACATTATATAACAACATTGACAATATTAATGTAGAATGTTACAATTATAACACTTATTAACAAATTAAATCACAACATGTCGTCTAGCTATATTAACCGTACTAAAAATGACAAGTTGTCTATTAACATTAAAAAGAAACTGCTGAGAAATGACAATGCCATTAAGGCGGGCTATTTTCATGTTGTTGGTTAGTTGTTCAATGGAAGGTACCTAAAATTTGGCAATGCAAACCATTGACATGGTTGTATGCAATTACTATGTGGTTTTGCAAAGGCGGAGTAATCCTTCACATTGATGGAGAATTTAGACACCACTAACTATAGTAAAAGGTCAACCTCAGCAATAGCTCAACAAGTAATCGCTCTCAAAAGAAATCTGGGTAAATCGTTCACAATCATTTATGTCAGCATTAAAGTTAAGGGAAATTCATCGAGTGTTAACCCTTACTGGAAGAAATTAGAATGGTCATAGCATTTAAATACTCATTGTGATGACCAATTAGATGGTTGGGATGCAATTAAGAGGAGAAACAGATAACTAGTTGACACAACCAAAAAGATGGCATGTGTAAATGCAACCGCTAACTGAAGAATCCTCTGTTTGGTTAATTAGCTTATTATTAAAACTAAAATCAACATTCAGAACATAAACCCTTCAGTGCAGTTGGAACACCATAACACTCACATAACCACATAACGAAGGTAATGGTAAAGGTTGTGTTTTTTTTTTAAATCAACTTATCGTCGAGATGTCGCTGTCAAGGTAAATCACTGCCCTTTAACCAAATCTAGAAGTAAACAATACTATACGGCTGTCCCTTGAACCCAAAAATTTATCAGGCAAAATCGCTATCATAAAAAAGGGGATTGTAAATTTGAAGTTATAAAAGAATAAACAGAAATCGCTAATGCTCAGGATCTAGAGGAATGTGTTCAAGGTGATACAGTAACACCACAACCATGACAAACTAATTCATTGTCACGTATTGATTATAAAATCACTGAGATGAATAAATAAGAATGCAGAGATGTGAGTCGGAAATCCTCGCAAAGATGTGAAATGCAAGGCTGTAAAAATGCACAGGTTAAGGGAAAAATCACAGATATAAAAAAAAAAAATTAATGGCAGATGTTAATCATCGAGATTAATGGAAATTCCCAAAGGTTAAAAAGCATCGATAGGTATTCTTAACAAGTGGAAAAATCGCCAGAGCAATCTATCCAGCAATGAAGACGCTTTCAATAAAAAAACGTAGAGCAATATGTCCAGCATTAAAAACACATAAAAATGCAGAGCAATAATTCAGCAATGGTCACACCTTCAATATAAAATCGTTGAGCAATATATCCATCAATCAAAATAAATCTGTTTCCATTCAAAGCCTGAATTCGTTGTCAAATGACATATGAACACCAGCCTTCAATGAAGAAATTTGCTGCCCTCCAGGGCACGAATTCATTGTAAAATGCAGTTGTAAGGATATATAAAAATGCCTAGAGGAAGTGTGGTTGAAATAATGGCAATGGAAGACCATAAAAAGGGTAATCGATGTGAAATGAAAACTAAAATTTGCATGTAGATCCACTACCAATCAATCAAGAAATTACCAGAAAAAAGAAATTGTGTAACTGAAAGAAACGCACGCATTGTATAAAATTGCAAATATATATAAAACTAGCAACCCTATCATAAGAAAAAGTGTAGACATATCAACAATTGTAGGCATATAAAAAATTTCTATCCATGATAAGGCAACCTTAAGAATAAATTGTTGTCCACTATAAAGCACGTGGTTGTTCAATAAAGGTATCAATCCACACGCAAACAATCTAAAACACAGAGATTGGGCCTTCAACTCATAGGTTGTCAATCAATGAAAAAGTTTGATAATATTTCAAGGAAACGCAAGAGTTTTAGAGTTTAAGCAATTAGACGCAGAGGTACTCAATCACAAAAAGGCACAATGACCATCAATCAACCAAGGACAATCAACAGTGGTAGATGACTAGGAAAACACATTCTTCACTCATCATCCACGCATAGAAAAGTAGGGTGTTAGGATCTATAGGTCTATTAACACCGAAGTGATGACCATTGATCCAGATCCTAGTCAACTTCTCAAGTGTGGACTGATGAGTTAGGGACGAGAATGAAGACCAGGCATACACTCTTCTTAAAAATCAATAAAACCAATAGGACAGCCACATCATCAAGGATCGAATACCAAGGGAATCAAGTCAAGTAGCGAGC
The DNA here is from genome assembly GCA_032191745.1 of Picea mariana. Classification (NCBI taxonomy): domain Eukaryota; kingdom Viridiplantae; phylum Streptophyta; class Pinopsida; order Pinales; family Pinaceae; genus Picea; species Picea mariana. The sequence continues at coordinate 40,816 of JASDQU010107127.1, forward strand.
TTAAGGCTATGGGGAATTTAAGTTCTCGGTTGAAATGATGAGTCAAACATTTTCTTTACCCAATTAAAAATATAGAAATTAATGTGTAATGTATAATAATAATCTACCATGCAGAATCAAGTAAGTGTATTGTAGCCCAAGTCGTCTTCTCTGAGTTTTTGTCCCTGCGTGCTCCATGTCGCTCCCGCTTTTCGATCGATGAGACTTCACCAGTACCTCCCAGCCAACGCTAGGGGTACTCTTCTTCCCCCTTAGCCCCCCGAGCCACAAAGGGGCCACGCACACTAAATCAAAGAATAGCTAGCTCCTTGCTCGCCTCACAAGGCCAAGCTACCACTCCTCACCGAGCTGGGTATCCCAACTCCCACAAGCTAAGTCAGTTAAGTCTAAAATTCTACAGCGTAATGTTACACATAGCAAAACAGATCCATCATCCTCCTCCTCCCTCCTTTATATAGAGTTTCTAATTCATTTACTTTCCCAATTTCCCATTTAATTTATTGTTCAATAATTTAATTCATAAAAATCCTCCCCGTACATGTGTCACCCATTCCCTTCATTGCACCATAAATTAATTTAATTAATTAAGTAATTACTCTCATTTCCCTCACCTACCTAAAAGCATTCCTAGAATCGCTCCTAGGTGTCCTCATATTCCCTTACACATTTTAATGACTTACCCCCTTACTAATTTACTAGTTGAGTTTAATTTAGAAAGTTGTTAAATGTTAGATACCTTACTAAGTTAGTCTTTCTACTTTTCCCTTGTGTTTCCCTTTCTTTTTGTGTTTCCTACTTTTTCATAGTTTCCTAATTCTTTTAAATTTCCCTCTTTCCCTTTTCATTTAAAACTCAAATTGGCAAGTGTAGAAAATTACCCTTTTCCCCTTTTTTATTTTTAAATAATAAATTTTTAAATCAGCATATGTAACAAGGCAATCATTTCCCCCTTTTTCCCCCCTTTTTAAATTTTATCCCCCAAACGATTTTTGTAAATTAATTGAATTGATTACCCCCTTCTCATCACATGATTAATGATGAATATCATTATTATTTATTTATTTTTATTTTAAATTTTGTAAAAAATATATTTTTTTATCACAAGTATCACTTAGACTTAGACTTTATTTTCCTAGGATGGGTGACATTTTATTAAGGAAATTGTTTTAAATCTTTTTCATCACATTATTCGTTATAAGGCCATATAGGTTTATTCTTTTATTATTTAACAACATGATGTGCCCTTCAAGATGTACTAGGTGCTCCAAGGGTGCCACTCACCTCATTGTGTTTCCCTTGCATGGTGTGCCCTTCAGGATGCACTATGTTCTCCAAGGGTGCCACTAACCTCTTTCCATTTTTCTTTTGTGACATGCCCTTTAGGATGCACTACATGCTCCAAGGGTGCCACTCACCTCTTGACTGACTTGGTAGACATCAAAACCCGTCGAGTCAATACTCCACCAGGGGATCTTGTGGGAGACTAAGGGCCTCTAAGGAATAAGGCCCCTGCTTTATTGCATGCCCCTTAGAATCATTGTGAGCGACTATCACAGTCTTCCCTCACGACATCATGGGTCTTCTCGAACTAGGTAATTGTTAACCTATAGTTTGAGCCATGGCGAGAGTGCTAGTAGGTTGTGGCAGGGCTATTTTCCACACCTCTCCCTCGACATCTCTAGTAGTTATGCGTGACCCCTCTATTCCACATGTGAGTCTAGTTGGCAAGCTATCATCAGCCTGCATCATTAATGAATCATGTCAGAAATATATCCATAATCATATCATCTAATCAGATGCACAAATGTCATATATAAAACAATAAAACCCCAATAGTCCACTGCCCAACTCGATCCATAGTCTAAGGGGTTCCATCGATGCCTCTACATCCTCGAGGTCCAAAATCCTGCACACTCAGAAAAAGAAAGTCAATAGCACCTGTCTATGTCAATACAACAAAATAACATGTCATCAAACCATAACACCTCATAATCATAATCAAATGCCCAATAGTATAATAATTAGGATCACTTGTAAGCAAGTGTCCTCAAAGAATAAGTTTTCTCAGTGCACGCAAGAGCGAGATGCTACATAAACAATTTATAAACAATGATCAACCAGATAATGAATATTAAAATGACTACCCAACCAATCCTACCCTGCAAGGTTAGGACCTCTATGAAACATAAGCAATGCTCAAGCCCAAGATCCAATTGATTTTTACCATTTAAGGTCTCAAGGCTGGCGATTTTTCTGAGGAACAAGGAGGTATCTGCATCCCACTAACAATCAAGTCCAACATAAACTAGATCAATCATCCAATATTAATCATCATTTAATCATGGCACAAGGGTAATCATCATCTTTATCAATCATACATCCACATTTAATTAATGGCACGCAAGTATTCTAACTAATCACATAACCCATCATACACCACACTAAATCCAAGGCGTAAGAGAAATTATCAAGTATATTCATGGCATAAGATTCCAATCACATAAATGCAATCATCTATCACATTAAATTTCATTTCGCGCAAGAAGTCTAATATCTAAACAATCATTCGTTACATCATATTTTCATTGTGCGCAAGAATTCTAATCACAACATTCAATCTTACCTCAAAAAAAATGCCAAATGACACAAAAGAAATCTACTTTATTTTACATGGCACAAGAGAATATAAAAGCTTGATCAATCATATATCCACCTTTTCTAAAGGCACAATTGAAATCCATCTACTAAACAATCATAAAATAACTTGGTATAACCACACAAGCGTAAATTAATTTCTAGACCATCATATTACAACATGCATGGAGGCATGAGAGTAATCATTACTTTAATTCTTGGCGCAAAGGCATCTCTTATTCCTCAGCAAAGAAAACACCATGGAAGCCCCCTTCTTAAAAACAATGCCTACTCAAGTAAACAATAAGCCATTACACGCACTCATCTCTCAACATAGAGAATTAGAATTACACTGAGAAACTTTTACTTTTTCTATTAGTTAAGAAAACAATATTTAATATGTATACCCAATAAAACTCATCCGCAATATTTAGACTACCATATTCACATAATGGATTCATATGATAGTCTTATATATTACTCAATCAATAGTAATTCCTCATCCCTTTTTATTTGTTAACCAATGGTTTGTTATGTTTCCTATGACTAATTTAACCATAGCTTATATATATAATAAGAGTTTTAAATAAAAGTGACAAGGGAATATGATTTCAATATGGTCAACAATAATAAATTCATACCCTATCTATTTATTAAAATTTTATTGTTGAAATATCCCAATAGTTGAATAGTGAAGTGATATGAAGGTGTGAAGGTAAGGGACACTGGAATATTATGCTTAGGAAACAAGCACCAAATGCAAGCCAACGCACCAGGCGCCAAGCCATGAGGAGGAAGGCCCACAAGGCACCATAACTTTTCACTACGAGGAAATCCCAGAATCAAAAGAAATGCACAGACAATCCAAGCAACCGCCATTCGACGACGAAGGAAAAAAAACAATGCTAAGGTTACATCCTCAATCAATGCAGAGATTAATGGAAGATATTTTGCAGGGGTACATATCGCTGAGGGATACAAATGGCAGAAGATCCAACTCAAAATTCGCAGAGGTTAAATATCCCAAAAATTGCAGAGGAAACAAGCCAAATTCGCAGAGGTTGATATCCCCAAATCCATAGAGGATACAAGCAGAAAATGTAGAGGTTATTATCCCCAAATTTGCAAAGGATACAAGAAAAAAAACCCAGAGGTTATTATTCCCAAATTCACAGAGGATACAAGAAAAAATTCGCAAAGGAAACAAGCAGAATTTGCAGAGGTTGATATCTCCAAATCCGTAGAGGATACAAGAAGAAAACTCAGAGGTTATTATCCCCAAATTTGCAAAGGATTCAAGCAGAATTCGCAGATATTAAATCCCAACAATTCAGAGAGGATTCAAGCAAAATTCACAAAGGTTAAAATGGCTAAAAGCGTTGTATATTGCAGGGAAACAATGAAGGGATAGTTGAGTCTTTAAAAGGGATCAAAACGCAGGATACAATGCCCCAATAATTCACAGCAAAATCTGGCCATCGTAGAGAACTTAAGGGGAGTCACATGGGTTTAATATTAGACAAAATTTTGCAGAGAATGTGTGCCATCGCAAAGGTTACTCCTAGCATTCATTAAGGGTAGAAAGTGAAATGAAACACAAATAAAAACGGAATCTAGTCATTGGGCACAAATGTGAAAGCATAGGGGTGATAATTCCTTCAAATCGTAGTGAATTCTTTGTAAACGCAGATAAAAATGAAGTAAGAGGCTGAGAAACAATGTGAAGGAAAATCACACACAACCAAACACAGAGAACTTGGTTAATGGTTTTTTGGGCAAGCAATTAATTACAAAGGTTGTGTCCTTCTCCAAAACAAACATTGAGAAATAAAGGTAGAATCGTTGGGTGATATGAGATATATTCATAAATCAATTGAAGAAGATTTGTTGAGAAACTAAAGGGTAAAATAGTTAAGGTAAATTGTTGAGATATAATTCCATAAAATTCACAGGGAAAGCTGCCAACACGGAGATTTTGAAGGGAATAATTTATGGGATAGCACTCATAAAAAAAAATTTCGCAGACTAGATTAGTCAAACTCAAAAAATTTAAGAGGGAGGAGTTGGGTGATTTAAAAACACAAAGAACAAGGGTTCACTGGCAAAGTGAATACCTCAAACTCAAAGGAAGAACCTTAAAGAAACGTCAATCCATAAATCAATAACATAGAGATTACCCCCCCAAAATATATATACTCGTAGAATGTTGTCCAAAGGCCCTGCTAAATACTTGTAGAATGTTGTTGATTTCTCTCCATTTGAGTATAGATTCATTTGTCATTATCAAAACATCGTCTACAAAAAAAAGATAAAGAATCTTAATCAGCCTTGAAACTTTTACACATGTCAAGTTCCTTTGAGACTGGCCATGTTTAAGAAGAATACTCAGGCCTTCCATGGCTAAAATAAAAAGTAAAGGGGAGAGTGGGCAACCCTGTCGCAAGCCTCTACCACTATGAAAGAAAGGAGAGGCTTATCCATTGACCAGTATCAAGAAGGTGGCACTTGAGACACAACCCATGATCCAATTGATGGAATTCGAACTGAAACTGTATTGCACCATAATCAACCGAAGAAAGTCTCGTTCAATGCAATCAAAGGCCTTTTTTAGATCTAATTTTAGAATAAGTGCCTTTGATTTTTTTTCTTTTATACTATGTAGACATTCTTGAGTTGTGTCTATTGCATCAAGGATCTGTCTGCCTTTAAGGAAGCCCAATTTTTCACTGGACAGAGATCATGAGATAACCAGCTTTAGACGAATTATCGAATACTCTAACTTAATAAGTATCGAAGTGACATAGCTAATTTTATTTATATTATAAAAATTTCTATAATATTGAACAGAATTAAATACTCTATATTAATATTAATAGGGATACCACTTACTTTATTTATATTATAATAAATTATATAACATTGAATGGAATTAAATAGTATTATATTGCAAAGAATTATACTATTATTTATTGTTTAGTCGTACTATAAAGATTTCTATTGCATCTATAACTTTGAATACAATAAAAAAATATTACAAATAATAAAATTAAATACTAATATAAATAATCATGATGATCATGAAAATCCACTGAGACTAATTGGTCTATCAGACCTTAAGAAGGTAAGAGATTACTTCGATTTTTTTTAAATTGTATTTTTGTGCTGAAAAAACACTGAGAGAAGCATTCCAAGATCACCATAGTTTTGATGACTTAGGAGGTTAGAAAGGTCTGTATTGTGGAAAATATTTTTAAATTGGGATCTAATTTGGGAATAGGCAAGGCAATCTAAGAGGGAGTGTTTTTCATTTTCAACCCTCTTAGTGTCACAAAGATGGCAAATTCTTTCATCCCATGGTGTTTTTGGAATTGTCCAACACCCAGTTTCACTATGTAGCTCGTGAGAGTTTGTTCTTATTTTAGCAATGTTGATTTTCTTCTTTGCACTTCTCAAAACTGAGAGTTACTTTTTATCTTCTAAATTAGGGTTCACCACCTCCTTGTAGTAACTTGTTTTCCTTTTGTCCTCTAATTCTTTATCACGCCACAAATTCTCCTTAAATTTAGAACTGATAATATTTGTAATATTATCGGTATTCTTCATGATGACTTCTTCTTGTATTCCCCAATGATTTAGCCAATATTTTTTATCTGTATTCTGCATGATGACTTCTTCTTGTATTCCCCAATGATTTATCCAAGATTTGTCATTTGAATGCCATATCCACTTGAGTAATTAGTGGTTTTGGCTAGAGTTTGAAGCAATTTTGGGGAGCTCTTGTCATCCATGTTGTTAATCATTTTCTTGTAAGTTAGATATATAATCGTAGAAATGCTATTAATAGGGGAAAGGCTTGCTTCTATGAAGAGGATAGGATAGGGTGTATTTCTCTTAATTTTAAGATTATAATTTATAAAATTCTTTTCGATACGTAATATCTTTTTTCGGGTTTCTCTAGAGATACTGCAACCCCAACCTTCACATCCATATAAGATAATCGGAGTGATGAGAGTGTGAAAGAGGCATTTTTTCTTATCCCAAAGCCAAAGGTTCGTTGATTTACAATTGTTTGCAGTCCGATACTAAGCTTTTCACCCTCCATTTATCTGTTTCTCAAGACTATACTTCCAATTGAGCTTGTGGTGAATATTGATTCCAAGATATTTGTAGGAAGGCCCTTCCTCCAAKATATTGTCGTCATATACAAAAGTATTGTAGGTTATATTTTTGGATTTAATCATCATAACCTTTGTTTTGTCAGTTTTCACAGTCATGCCCATACTAGAGAAGATGTCCTTGAGGGTTATAATTTGCTTACCTAGGTCATATGGAATGTTCACTATAAGAACAATATCATCAATGTAAAGAGGAAGGATGATGATTATATTAGCAAGAGTCGAGCCAACAAAACCTCCATCCTCCAAAAAATCTTCTAACTTATCAATATAGATTCCAAAAATGGTAGGGGCTAGGGGGAAACCTTGTTTGAATCCTATATTATAGTTGATTTCTTCCAACCATCTCTTAGTGTTCCTAAACTTGCCAAGAACTTTCTCATATAGCCTTATTGCACCAGCTCTTAACTCAAAAGGGACATTAAGATCTTCTAACCAATTCCAAAGGTTAGTCCTGGGCACAGTGTCAAAAGAGGAGATCAATGTTATCATTAAGACACTCATCTGCAATGATATTTTGAGATATTTTCTAAAATTTCAAATAATTATTTATTTACTGACTAATTTAATATTGATTATTTATTTTTTATATTTTTTATTAGAATAATAATAAACTTATTTGACAATTATATATATATATATATA
>JASDQU010107127.1:64364-91827 GCA_032191745.1 Picea mariana
ATTTGTTATTTATATTTACTATGAATATTATATTAAAGGTATAATTGAGGACATATCATTCATTTATATGTTATTTGTTATTTATATTTACTATGAATATTATATTAAAAGTATAATTGATATAATAACATATAAATAACAAATAATAATTTATCATAAGTTTATTAACATTTTATTATTTTAACTAAAAATTTTATAATTAGTTAAAAAAATGTTATAAGGAAAAAAATTGTTAATTTTAAATGTATTGAAAATATTGAAAATGATAAAAAAATACTAAATGTAAGCTTTTTATTATAGAAAAATTAAAAACTAAGATAAATTTATTTAATTTTTTTTAAATTAAAATAAATTTATATTTTTTATAATATATTTTATTTAAAAATAATTAATGATTAAATATGTATTTTTAATATTAAAAATTTTATGGATGGGGTGAAGACAAGTGGGTTCACGGATGCACATGTGTCACACTTGACCTTCACTTTAGCATGCATTAATAGCTTGATTAGGGTTGATCAGAGATGTTATTTCAGGAGGGCGTGAGTGAAGAAAATTTGAGGGAGAGACGGTACGTCACCCTGCATGTTAGTTGAAGAATTCATGGTGATTTTGATCCATGTAGAGGAGTGGTACAGTTGGATGATGAACGATGTAATGGATGGAGGTTATGCATTTGTGATAGGGAGTACATAGTTGGAGATGATACTTTAGACCTTGAGCTGATGGGAAGTTGATGTTCTGAGAATGATGGGTACTGAAAGATCTCTAGTGTTATATATATATATATTCCTAGTTGGTGGAGATGCTTCAGTAGGTATGAGATGGATATGGGGACAAGAATGGCATGGATCCTGTAATGACTTTGTCCTCTCAGGGACGACCTTGTGTGGGAAAATATGTACAAAGGATAGCAGTGTGAAGTTGGGTCATGCTATTTTGTGAAGCTTCAAGGTGGATTGGCTAGTAGAGGTACTTAGTGGTTTCAGTCTCATTGTTTCTATGAAATAGGGGCTTGGGGAAGAGAAGAGAGAGTGATTCCTTTAATGATGGTGTTGATTTCTCCTCGACACATGAGTGGTGAAAGGCATCAGTTTTCTGAATTGGTAAAAAAGGTGGTTCGAATATCGGTGGTGTTGGGTTGTAGATATGGCACGAGGAATCGAAAAAGGGTGGGAGAGTTAGGAAAAATAAAGAGAAAGGGGAAGCATGTAATTCTTCCTCCTCATGGGCTAAGGGATCAAGGACTAGGGTAGAGAAGAAGGTAGATAGAGAAAAGAAGAAATATGGAGAGGATTTATCTATCAGGGTGAAGGAAGAGGTGGAGGAAGTAGAGGTAGCAATTATAGAAAGATGGGAATTGACCTGAGATGCTCATATTCTATAGTAGGTTAGGAAGTAGGTGGAAGATCCTATATACTCACAAACCTGGGATACAAAATACTTTAGGATTGTAGACTTATTGGATGGTTAATACTCTAGTGACTCAAGTGTTGGAGAAAGCTAAGGAAGACCAACAAGAAATCCTCCATACCCTTAGGATCCTCGAGGGGAAATTTGAAGGAATATGTAGAATATTTTTTTGGGTCAAGGTCACTGTGACCAAACCGACAGGTGATGAGGGAAAAGGGAATAAAGGAGAAGGATCTACTAGTTCAATAGGGATATGTTCCAATCCGATTGATGTGGATACTTATCCTCGACAACTAGAGAAAACTCAAGATGAGAACGATAACAACAAGTTGGTGTTGGAGGTCAATGTGGAGGAAACTATACCTCCTTCAAGCATGGGATAATGAGTTTGACTGTGCATGTGTTTGTTTTATAAGTAGTTATTATGGTAGCTATAAAATGTCATGTAAAATAGTGTCTTTTTGTGCTCTATGGAGGAAGGATACACTTGTGACCAATAACATTTTGATGACAATTCCTGGTTGGGGATCTATTTTCCTCTATTGGAAGGTTCTAACCAAGAAATGGATGTAAGAATCTCTTTTTCTATAAATAATAGATAGATAATTGGTGTGCTTTTAGATTAAAAAAAATATTACAAATTTTAATTTTTTTAGGTTTATAAACAATATTAAATATTAGAATTTTATGTTGCATAAGTATTTCTTTCATTGTCTATAGGAGTGTGATCTAGAAACTAGTGGTTAGAATATCAAGATTGTATTAATGCACAGACCCAAGTTCAAAACCTCCAAAGTGGGTGCGGATGAGGCCATTCCTTGGTGACTTTGACAACATCAATATCTCATAGCATGGCATCTTATCCAAAGATACTTTATAAGACATATTTCTCAAAAAAATAAGGGTGTTTCTTCCATTACATTTTGTTACAACACTAAAAGTTTTAAAATGATATAAGCATTAAGTCCTTAAATTGTATAAGGATAAATCTCATTGCATAATTTAAAAAACATGGCTATTTGAGATTGAGTAAGTAATCACTACATGAATTTGTATTAATTTTAAATAAGTAAAAACAACCTGAACATGGATCAATATTAAATGAAGTTATACAACACATTTTTCTTACGTTTATTTTAACAATAACAGATACATATCATTACATTAGAAAAAAGTTATGGTTGAAATGGATATCCTTGTAATACAAAGTGAAGATGAGATGGTTGCATCCCATAAGAAAAAAGATGATGTCCTTGTTCAAAAAACCTTACAGCTATCTACCAAAGGTATAAAGTGACTAACATGACATGTGTACCACTCAACATACCAACCTACTTACAAAACAGCTCAAAAAAGCATTTTAAATAGGAAAAACTTAGAACATTAATCCATGAAGGACATATTTCGTCACTTATATCTTCTTGGTGTAGTCCTCATAGCACATGTCCATTTTTCATTATTCTAGAAGGTGTGTTCGTTGTATGATGGATATTTTAAATAGGAAAAACTTAGAACATTAAGCCATGAAGGACATATTTCGTCACTTATATATTCTTGGTGTAGTCCTCATAGCACATGTCCATTTTTCATTATTCTAGAAGTTTTGTTCGTTGTATGATGGATTCAAGTTCTAAATTGGGAAAGCATTGAACCTCCACACTCTCATCCATAGAGATAAATAAAACATAAGCAGAGGAAGAAGGAGAGGGGAACCAAACTACCTCTAGTGGGAGGTTGAAAAAACTAGCATTATGTCCTACCAATGAGACTAATAATCATAATTACAAGTCCAACTCAAAATATTTTATCCTTTGTATCTTCATTAACGCCCTAAACTTTCATTCTAAGTCTTGCAATGTTTGCATTTTAGTAGTAGTCTTAGTAGCATACCAACCCCGCTATTAGATTTCCACATCTAGTTTTTTTTCCCACACCTTGTGCCAATGACTCCACTGAAGGGTTAAATTCACCATAGTATTATGGGCTTCTACTCCACCATGTTCACAATTTTTCACATTTATTCTAACCTCCACCGTTTCATAGAGAACACAATGGTTATTTCTACATCGATCCATTGCTACCTCAATGAAAAGTAAATCCCAAGTCAAATGACTTCCAAACAATGTTCTAACACCCTCTAATAAAATTGTAATGTATTCCCCCACCAAAATCCCCCTTTTTGTGTTACCAAAGAAAGCTAGTAGGATTGAAATGCAAAGGCAAATAGCAAGAGGGGCATGGGGGTGAATTGCATTCCCAAATCACACTACAAGAAAAATTAAACCGTGCACAAAGAAAGTTCAAGAAGTAATTCTCAAGTAATAATCATGAGTGTTGGTAGTTGAATGCATCATAGATAAGGGTGAAGTAAATGGAATAACTAATTGTCCTTCCAAAGCTACAAGACTAGACACCTTTGCATGGATCCCATTGTAATGTCAATTCTATTAAATATCATGGGATGGGTATGAACTAAGGAACCCCACTTCTTTGGTTACATGTCCTTCACTCATTATTACATACTTACTAGTAAGGTGGTCTATCTCTTTATTATGATATTTCAACACTTGAAAAAATGAGATTGCATCAAAATGTTTGGTCAATTCTAAAAATTTTTGAACTAAACAAAAGAGACTAGGATTTTGAGAAATGGACTATTGTAGGAGGGAGTTTATAATGATTTAGGAGTGAATTTTTGTAGGAGTAACCTTATAATCATTGAAGAGTCTCTTACTACAGTTGTGTGATTCACCCTTTACTTCTTAAGTAGTGTTGAGATCAATTCCCACGTCCGAAATTTCCCTCCCCTTTTCTATTTTCCCAACTTATTTTTTTCCATTTCTTCTCCCTCTTCTATACTTACCCTTATTCCCCTTTTATTTTCTCCCTTCTTTCTTCCCTTTCTAGTGACTATACTTAGTCGTTTTTCAAAAGCAGCATGTTCGTGGGTTGGCGGACTCGAAGATCTTCACCACCATCCATATTCCCATATCATGAGTCTGACCGACCGCCGTGTTATTATGTACTTAACCATTTTTTGCAACCACAGGTTCGCAGGTTCAAGATTTCATATTCCAAGTTACGTGATATCCATTTTTCACCCAAATACCTGTGATCTACATTATGAACGTCATAATTTTCGTGGGTGCCAAACTCCTAAGTATCTCATTTCTTCTGTATTGAGTCTAACCGAAAACAGTACAACACTTAGCCTATTTTCGATCGTTCACAACTACGGGTTGGCGAGTTCCTGGGTTGGTGGGTTCACAAAAGATCCCAAATTCAAAGTTCTCTTGTTTGTCCCCGCCATATTCATGCTTTTCCAAATATGCATTTGGTATGGTTTAATTCTAATAACGGATCATGCAGGTTCTAAAAATATCGTCATTAATAAGCGAAGGGCTCAAGGAGATTTTCCATTAAATTGCATTAAAGCATGATTTGTAGAAGGTTATATTATTGTTATCTCTCTCAAAGGATTCATTTCAAGTATTATCTTGTTAAAAGAACACTCTCGTCAACCTATGTTAGCAGTAGCTCGACAGTAGTTCTGTGGTGATACTTTGAATATTTTTGGGCATGAGGACCAGAAATTTTAGTGGTCCAGAGAGTATTCTTACTATTCATCTCCTCTTGCTAAAAAAGAAGTGATCTAGACATCCGGAATTTCTCGCTCAGGGTGTGTCCCTGAGGTATTCGACTGCAAATAACTAGTTGCATGGTGCATTGAGAAATATGAATTGAGTCAGTGAATCATGCAACTCTAGGATCATTCCCCCATCTCTATTTCACCAAAAATGTTTTGTAAGATGTTGAAGCTTCCTGAGCCAACACTTACCTTCAAAGGAGAGGATTGCAGGGATTTCCTGAAAAGACATAGGCAATTGGCCAGTGGACTATTTCGTGAAGAATCAGGACATTGAGGAAGAATTACATGGTATTTCCCTTGATTTGAGAGACTTGGCGAGCTATTCAACATCAAAATCCGGCATGAGATAAACGTGGCACCAATGAAAATTTGTATTGAAGAATGGTTCAAGAAAGAAATCGACAAATTGACCAATGAGGGGAAAGAAACAGTTGAGACGGTTCTTGTAACCGTTAGTGAAGACAATAAAAGGACACCAAAAAGAAAGTGAAGACATGAGAGACCATCATATTAAGTTTATGTTGATCACATATTTTCTTTCTTTATCAGTTCCTTCATCCAGTTTCTCCACTTCTTTGAATAGAAATTTTTAATTGAAGTCTCATAACTTCTCTTTTCTTCTTTCGAGGTCTTGTTGTTCTTTTACCGCCTGTTGAGGGGTCCTAAATCCATTTAACTCAAAAGAAGAAACCAAACCCGCCATCAAGGCCCAATTAGACTCTGTAGCATTTGATAGTGGAATGGTTCTCCAAATCTATCGATCCATTCAAATAATCGATGCGCTTTACATAGTGATTGACAGGATATCTTCTTATGAAAGTTCCTCCTTCAGTTTAAACTTTCTCTTTTTGTATTTTCTTTTACTATATGGTTCTAATAAAAATATGTTTGTTGGTATAAACCATCTGGTAAAAGGGGGAAATCTTAACTACTGAAGAAGGCTGAGATTGGGATAACCCTTGTGCTCAAGCATGCGGACAAATATTTTCACACCTGTGACAAGCTTAGTACTAATACATTAACTTGTTGGTATTCCAATTATTGACTGAGATAAAATTATCGAAAGAAAACATACATGCAACAAAGTGATGGCAAGAAAAATAGTTTCCTTAGCTCTAATCATTAATAACACATTAACACAATGATTTTCTTTCCATCATTAGAGACAAGAACTACAAAAATATTGAATCAGCTAACTTATCAATAGATTCAAAAACTCTTACTCATTACAACATCCATTCATGAGATAAAGTCGGAACTAATTCCTCCTCAGATCCAATCACACACGCCTTTGATGAAAAAAATAGAAGTTTGTCTCTAGTCCTAGACAAGACTTCTCAATTAAGGTAGTTCCTAAATAGTTCTTTACAATTCCAAAAATGAGGGTCTTTGCCAAAACTATCAACCTTTTCTAAAAGGTTGATCCTCTTATTTATAACAAATCATTAACTAAAATAACTATAAAAAGTGCAAGATAAGTAAAGCAAAACATCGCCACATGGTGCTTCCATCTCTCTGTCTTCTAAGAGTCATCAAATGGTATCACTGAAGTGGATGAATCTTCTCATACTCTGACCATTTGACGAAGAGTTCCTCGCATGTGTTGGCATACGGTAATCGTTGCTGGTCTATCGAGGCCAAAAGGATCTCCTTTACTTCTACTGCATGTGCCCGATACTTGACTATTTTGACACTTAACTGTTGTAATATTGTTCGAGCCTTGATCAGGTGCTCCATGAACTGTTGTAATTGAACTGGCACCATGTTCCCCACCTTTTCTATCTCTGCAGTCCATGTTGAGTCTTGTTTTGCATGTTGTTTTACTATGTCATGCAAGTCGACAAAGTCCTCAAGTGAGCCAAATTTTGGGAGACCAATGTCTTTCATCTCCTTATTAATCTTGACCTAGCTCCTTTCACAATCGACCCATTTTTATTGAATCTCCTACTAAGGTTCTTGGGCCATTTTCACCCAGTATTCAGCCTCCTTCCTTATCTGATCTATGATGTTGTCCTTTAGCACCCGAATGTCGTTCTCTTTGGCGTCTTGACCCTTTTGAACCACATTGATGTACTCAATTCTTTCCACTTATTGGTGGGCCTTCTCGTACCACCTTTCAACGTATTTGCAGGTCTTTAGCACCATAAGGGTGTCTTCTTGAAAGTCGATTATCCCTGCAGTGAAAAGGTGTCGTTCATTCATTAATTTTCCATAGGTATCTTGGAACTCACTTCTCAAAAACATCATGGCTTGTGTGGAGTCCTGATAGTATTTCGCCAAATGGCACAGATGCTCTAATTCCTTTAGTGCAGCATCCAACTCCTCTTCGTCTTTCCTTTCTCTATCCAAGGTGGCATTTGTGATCATCATACCTACATCGATAAGCTTGGACATCTTGGCGTGCTCTGTGCTGATCAATTTTCCTTTGTGGTTATGAGGATCGAACTGTCCAACATAAGCCACCTCTTCTTAGTGGTTCTCTTCATGATGGATTTCGTCTTTCGGTCATAGGAGATTGCTTGTATATCAATGACCTCATCAACAGGTTCGGGGATTTGTTGTTCTCCCCAAGTTAGATTATTTCTCAGGCTCCCGACTGTCTATATCTATTCAAGGTTGGGTTCCTGAACCTCTTCTATATGTCCTGATGGCTCAGCCTCTGGTTGTTTCCCATCGGGTGGTAAGGTATCGGCCAAAAATGAGGAATTAGGGGCAGGTTCGATACTTAATTGGTAATCAACTATTGAAATGTCGATTTCCTGTTGTGGAATTTCTTCTTCTTGTTCACCCGATCCTAGCTCATCCCTCAAGTTATCCATTATGGTTCTCGGTATGTCGAGTGGATTAGTTTCTAAGGAAATTTCTACCTCATACTCAATCTGCGGACAACTATGATCCAAAGCATCGGGACCCGGGGTGGATGCTCTCTCAGATTCTTTATCCTTTGTAATTTGTACTGGAGTCACCAAGCACACCTCTGAACTCTCCTCATCATCGTAGATGGTTATAAAATCAAACAAGGGACTTGGTACACTTTTTTTCCCTGATGTCATCGCTATCTCAGGCAGGATTGAAATTTCCCATGGTGATCTGATCTATGGTGGTGAAGCTTTAGGGTTTTCTGACCCGGTGATTTCTTCAAGCTGCATCGGCTCTAGGTCACTTAGTTCTCCTCGGATTTTGATTGGGTCATCAGCAGGGATCCTCGTCATTTCTATCATATCAAGGTCATTTTGCAATTTATCAATGATTCTTTGTGCCCCTTCTAGCAAGAGAAATCCCCTTCTTTTTTCCTTTGTTGTCTCTGTTTCTTTGATTTCTTCCTTGGATCTGAGGGCCTCTTGGGAGGACTTCTTTATCATTTCCACCTATTCATCCATGTTCATGGCCTTGAACCTGGTCATATTTGGGTTGGCCATTCTCTGTACGACCTCATCCCAGTCTTGGGTGCACTCTGTGGATATTTCATCCTCAAATTTATCATGAGCGTACAGCCAACAGGATGACACCTGCAAAGCATGTTGGAGGACTAAGCCTTTAGGTTAATGCTTGCAGAATAGGCTTGTCAGGAACCTGAATTCTAGTTCGATAAGCCCTTCTTGTTTGGCTTGAGCAATATCCTTCACCAGATAGAACCCCACATGGAAACCGTAGGGTATGAATGCTTCTTGTCCTTGACTAATGTGGCGTTGTATCCCTGCATGATAGTCTGATAGTATATTTCTCCCACAATGAGTCGGTATGGGACATGAGTAGGTAGGAGATGTGGTGCTCCGATGGCCCTGAACACCATGATGTAGGTTGAGCATTCATCTAAATACCAATGGCCTACATTTTCTACCATTTTATTTGCTACTGCAGATAATCTTAGGCGTTCCTTCTTAAAAATAATAAAATGAATATGGGAAATGAATTCATCGTAGATGAGTGTGTAAGCCTTCTTCTACCTGTTCTCCCATAGTATGTTGAAGTAGACGTGGATCGAGATCTCCGCAACATGCCATCTTAAATTCATGTCGGTGAGGACATTCCTTGCACACGTGACATCGAGTAGATACGAGGCCATGTAGAAAGTGGGTTCCTCCCCTTATTTCGGCGTCTAAGCCTGTTGTACACAGATGCTCAATTTTTTTGAGATTATCGCTCCCCAGTTGAATATGCTCTCGGAGATCGCCACTATGTATGCCAATGGCATCCATGCCTATGAAAACTTAGAGCAATCCTTTTCTCCATATATCCAGCAGATGAGAGCCATCAAATAGATGTATGGATCCCTCAGGTTAATCATCCCATACCATCCATTTCTCCAGTTAGTGAACTTCTTGTCATCTTTCCAGCATGAGGCCATCAATTGACTGGTGTCA
Organism: Picea mariana; assembly: GCA_032191745.1. Lineage (NCBI taxonomy): Eukaryota > Viridiplantae > Streptophyta > Pinopsida > Pinales > Pinaceae > Picea > Picea mariana. Next base: position 73,791 of record JASDQU010107127.1, read on the forward strand.
TGGTATTCATAGAACTTCACCACGAAGTCCGTGTTGAGCCGCTCCTTTGGGTCCCTGAGCTTGTAGTATTTATGGACTTCTATTGGGAGGAAAAATCTAACACACCCTCCATTCTCATCGTTTATCAATAACTTATGCCCGTCTGTATGGTCGATTAGCCATTTCATAACCTCTATGCAAGGGAAAACCGAGGTTCTGCTTGCCACCATGTGTAAATATGACCATCGTATGTTCAGGAACACCTGGTCATCAAACGCCCTTATGTTTGGGTCATTGTGTGGGATATACTCTGGGTATTCTTCTCTGATAATTATGTTGAAGAGATCCCCCCACTATGGAAGCATTAATTTGGATCCAATGCTTGCTTCAGTATCACTGAAGGCTGGAGGCTGGAAAAAATATTTCTTTGTTGATGTTTTAATGACAAGCTCTGCCCTGAGAGCGTACTCCAACTGCCTTGCAGTCCCTAGAGAAGAAGCTTCACCTGTTTCAGCTTATTTTAGCTTGGGTGCCCTCGATGACCATCTGGTGGTTGGCTTTCTCGGCAGCATATTTCCTGCAGCTAGAACATATTTTAGAGACTGTGCAAGAAATCTTGATGAATATATAAATTATGGCCAATGAATTGACAAACATGAACACATACCTCTACAGCTTGTTAAACCTAGTTTTGATAATCGGGGGGTCAGTACAGTCTCGAGGCGCTCGGTTTTCTCCTTCAGATGCTCTGAAATTCAACTTGTGCACAAAATGAATTGGTTCAAAAATCATTCTAGAGATTTAAACAGGGATGAACTTACCTTGTTGCATCCGCCATTCAATTCAAGTTATGAGTGTAATTTCATTAAATATGTTTCCAGATCTTCAAAGATGTTTAAAATTAAATTCATTGCGGGTTGATGGCACAGGCGCGAGTGGTAATGTGGTCTATCAGAGATTTCAAATTGTTGTTGTTTAATCGGCACACGAGGTAGCAACAAATGTGGGATCGGGCATTAACTAGTCTATTAAATGTCCAAATCCGATCGTATCTTATGCTGCAAACATCCCATCATTTCTCTTGTTCAGTTGGTGGATCAGGGATCAGGATTGTTCTTCAAACATTTTCATTGATATCTTCTTGCAAAAGCTCTGACGTCGATCGATCTTGTCGTACAGAGATGACGTGGAAAATATGACTAAGAGGCATGACCGAAAACTCAAGGAACCTTAATATGACTCTGGACAAAACTAGGTCGTATGCCCCCTTACGTGGTAAAGACACGTGGAATTCGAGATCGGTGACTTCATTTGCTTGTGTTGATCGGAATCAGGACTTTATTTAATCTATACATTCTAAAACCCAATCCTATCTTGCTGACGTCGAAAAGTATCAAGGATCGGCGATCGACAAAAAACCTACCCAAATGCTCTCAGATTGACTCTCTTGAAAAAGTTTTGATGTCGAAAATGCATTGGGGATCGACGATCGGTGATATGTTTGTCGCAAACAGAATGATTGTTTTAAATTTTCTGCATTTCCCTGACCCCGATAAAGCGCATCGGTCATTGGTGATTTATTTACATCCTTTGTTAACATCTATCCTTCTCGTAGTTTTGTTGGTTTCGAAGGGGATCAACTATCTCTTGAAACTGTGTGCAACTAACTTGTGCAAACCAACTCTGTCGATGCCAATGTCAATGGGGATCGACGCTCGGTGACTATTGTAACTATGGTTCCTTTACTTGCTTGAATTTTTTCCGATGCCGAACCTAAGCGTGTTAGGTGCAGTGCTAGCTATCGATTCTCAATTCAGGTGTCAAGATTTTTTTTTTTTTATAGAAATGAGATTTCACAAGTTCAAACAAACCTGACTAGGTGATAAGAGTCATGAAAACAAAACAAAGATAAACCATTTCCCAAATTGAAATCGATTCAGACAGTGAAGAAAAAAAGCGGTACCCAAAAAGTGATAAAATTTCATAAGGCTTTTAGGGTGTGTTGAGTGTTCAACACTGCCCACCATCTTCCTTCTACAATCTTAATTCTAATAGACTATATAATTTTTAGAATTTTCAAGAGAGCTATTTTGGGATCAGTTTCGACTGTGCTTTGTAACTCTGAGTTTTGAGTATAAAGTATTTGAGATTGATCTATCCTCATCTTTATTTGAGTTTCTCATGTGTCCACTCTGTTAAAGTTCTCTTATGCATGCAGATCATCTTTTTTTTTTTTTTTTTATGTGATCAGAAATATTTAGTTTAAACTATGATGGATGTGAGGAAATTTTGCTTATTTGCTTTAAATATGTGACAGTGCATGGTTCTTTCTCCTTTCTCAGGAACTTTCTCTAAAATAGAAAATAAAACATTTTATTGCTATTTTTATATTTCTTTCATTACCACAACAGACTTCTACAAAGTCCCTTATTCTAAAAACATAGAGTCCCAAGAAAATATTAAAGTAAAGAGGAGTACCACCTCTATAAAAATACAAGGGGATTTACATCCTCATAAGATTGTCATTTCGATCCTAATGAATTCAAGCATCAACAAGTAGGTGTAGACCTTGAAATGATACCAATAGATTTTCCTCATTATTGTTGACAATGCTTAATCCCTAGGCCAAGTCTACTACATTTCCTTCAACATCATATATGATCCTCCCTTCACATACTACCTCTTCCTTATAATTTCTTCTTGTGGTTTGAAATTGAAATTTTGCATATCACCTCTCAAACCTTATTGGGAAGACGAGAAACCAACAACAACACAGTAAAAAGGAGGTTACCATAAACTAAGGTTGACAATAAATATATAAAGTAGGGTTTTGAAAAGAGACATGATAACACCCTTCCCTGTGTTACACCACTAAATAACAATATTTTATATGCAACCATTAAATAATTTCTCCTGCATATCACAAGTTTTTGCATATCACAAGTTTTTATATTAATAGCAGAATATAAAAGTGTTAATGATATCAACCTTGTTACTATTTAAAAATTAATAATAAATAATTTCTCCCACATCTCACAAGTTTTTATATTAATAGCAAAATATTTTTTAAGAGTAAAGTGTTAATAATATCAACCTTGTTACTATTAAATGAATAAATTACTTATACTTCAGTGTAATTACATACTAAATATATTTATACATGTAATTATTAATAGTCTTTTCTACTGTTAAAAATAGTAAAAACTTTAATATTTTATTTTATCAATTAAAATATCTAATATTTGTTACTCAACCAATCACAGCATTCTTTTATCATTATCATTTATAACTTTGTGTATTTAATGTAATCAAGGTAACCAACAAAGTATAATTATATATAACTCATTAATATTTATAATATTGTTTTCTTCTCTTGAGACTAATTAGGTAGATTATTGTTGGTGCCGTCTTCAAATGTCCACGTTATTCAAGACTATATTGCATTTCATTATCATATTAATAAACCTAAAATATCTACACAAGTTTTATATATATATATATATATATATATATATATATATATATATATATATTCAAAGCATAATATATCTTAGCCGAATCTGTAAGTTTATACATTACTCATGTAAAACTAATTACATATTTCAATTAATAGTAATGGTGTAATATGCTATTGTATATTACATGATACTATTCAATAACTAAATTACAACGATCAGGTTAGTGTATCAACTTCGCATGGGTTTCTAGTGAGATGAATCAACTTCCACACCCATTATGTCATTCATAACTATTAATTTTAATCAAAACAACAATCAGTTTAACAAGTATATGATAAGCCCTCGGATGGGGTGTTACACGTCAAGAGTAGGAAGAGGTAGAGGATTGTCACTTGGAGGATAGACATGATATGGAGGACAGATGGAGAAATGTAGATCAGTGAAAAGGGAAGTACGTTGAGGAGTCGAGGGTGGTTGTAATGACCCCTTCATTATGATTAGGAAAGTGAAACATAAAAGGTAAAAAAAAAAAAAATTAAGCATAGGGAAATTAATGTCAACAATATAAATCATAGCAACACAAAATCAACAACAACATAAGTAAAAGAATTACCAGTTACTCATCATTGAAATCAATAACGATGCATTCAATGCATCAACAAAAGGATAGCGACACATAAACATAAATAGTGTCGCTGCTTAGCACATCACAATCATCTTGAAACTATAACAACCCCTTTGTTATGACTACAAGCGAAGCAGAAGATGCAAATTTTTCTTTTCTTTTTGACAAGATGATAACAACGATTACAGCTAGACAACACATCTGATGGCGAGCACCATGCCCACCAAACAGGAAACAGACATCTATGACTCCACGCATTGGCAATAGAACAACTGGGCGAATGTGCATAGAACAACAAGGAGAATGACTACCCGCTCGACGCAACAGGACCATGCCTACAAGCTAAGGGACAACATCCCCTCCCGACACAACGACCTTGACGACCAATGACTAGAACCTCAAGGTGCTCGAACCCAATGCATGAAGGCGTTCAACCCATGCACCAAAAGCAAGCTTACAATGCTCAATAAAACTCACACGGAAGGCACCGACTCTGGCCAAGTTATCATTCACCTCTATCCAATAGGGTGCGCCATGATCCCCTCATCAGGAATCATACCGTCCCCAGGTGATAGATGCATCAATAACCTTGGCGCAACACAACCTAACGGGACCAAGGACTCAAGAAAATCCAACGCGCTAGGAGGCGAAACAACTGACAAGAAGACTATGCTCACACCACAAGCAACCAATCGACAAGACTCTATATGACGTTACTCAAAGGAAAATGAACAATTGTTATGTGACTTCACCAACACCCCAACACCAAAGTCAAGTCTACACTAGTCAATAACTATGATCTGAATTAGCATTAATTGCATATCTGATTTAACCAGTATAAATTACAAATTAATCAATGATTTCCAACCCTAACTTAACATTAAATACAATCTAATTTGGCGAGTCAAACTACCAATTAGACAATAATTATAAATCAATTTAACACTAATTATAAATCAAATTAGCAAGTCTAAATTTACAATTTAGTCAATACTCACCAATCTAATTTTAATCATTAATTACAATTTAATTGGGCAATTCTAAATTAATCCAAAATTTCAATCTAACTAGCAATTAACATTATATAACAACATTGACAATATTAATGTAGAATGCTACAATTATAACACTTATTAGAAAATTAAATCACAACATGTCGTCTAGCTATATTAACTGTACTAAAAATCACAAGTTGTCTATTAACATTAAAAAGAAACTGCTGAGAAATGACAATGCCATTAAGGCGGGCTATTTTCATGTTGTTGGTTAGTTGTTCAATGGAAGGTACCTAAAATTCGGCAATGCAAACCATTGACATGGTTGTATGCAATTACTATGTGGTTGTGCAAAGGCGGAGTAATCCTTCACATCGATGGAGAATTTAGACACCACTAACTACAGTAAAAGGTCAACCTCAGCAATAGCTCAACAATTTATCGCTCTCAAAAGAAATCTGGGTAAATCGTTCACAATAATTTATGTTAGCAATAAAGTTAAGGGAAATTTGCCGAGTGTTAACCCTTACTAGTAGCAATTAGAATGGTCATAGTATTTAAATATTCATTGTGATGACCAATTAGATGGTTGAGATGCAATTAAGAGGAGAAACAGATAACTAGTTGACACAACCGAAAATATGGCATGTGTAAATGCAACCGCTAACTGAAGAATCCTCTGTTTGGTTAATTCACCTATTATTAAAACTGAAATGAACATTCAAAACATAAACCCTTCAGTGCAGTTGGAACACCATAACACTCACATAACCACATAATGAAGGTAATGGTAAAGGTTGTGTTTTTTTTTAAATCAATTTATCGTCGAGATGTCACTGTCAAGGTAAATCGTTGCCCTTTAACCAAATCTAGAAGTAAACGATACTATACGACTATCCCTTGAACCCAAAAATTTATCAGGCAAAATTGCTATCATAAAAAAGGGGATTGTAAATTTGAAGTTATAAAAGAATAAACAGAAATCGCTAATGCTCAGGATCTAGAGGAATGTGGTCAAGGTGATACGGTAACACCACAACCATGACAACCTAACTCGTTGTCACGTATTGATTATAAAATCACTAAGATAAATAAATAAGAATGCAGAGATGTGAGTCGGAAATCCTCGCAAAGATGTGAAACGCAAGGCTATAAAAATGTAGAGGTTAAAGGAAAAATCACAGAGATAAAAAAAAAATTAATGGCAGATGTTAATCGTCGGGATTAATGGAAATTCCCAGAGGTTAACAAGCATCGATAGGCAGCCTTAACAAGTGAAAAAATCGCCAGAGCAATCTATCTAGCAATGAAGACACTTTCAATAAAAAAATGTAGAGCAATATGTCCAGCATTAAAAACACATTCAAAATGTAAAAATGTAGAGCAATAATTCAGAAATGGTCACGACTTCAATATAAAATCGTTGAGCAATATATCCATCAATCAAAATAAATCCACTACCATTCAAAGCCTGAATTCGTTGTCAAACGACATATGAACACCAGCCTTCAATGAAGAAATTTGCTGCCATCCAGGGCACGAATTCGTTGTAAAACGCAGTTGTAAGGATATATAAAAATGCCTAGAGGAAGTGTGGTTGAAATAATGGCAATGGAAGACATTAAAAAGGGTAATCGATGTGAAATGAAAACTAAAATTTGCATGCATATCCACTGCCAATCCATCAAGAAACTACCAGAAAAAAAAAATTGTGTAACTGAAAGAAACACAGGCATTGTATAAAATTACAAATATATATAAAACTAGCAACCCTATCATAAGAAAGAGTGTAGACATATCAACAATTGTAGGCATATAAAAAGTTTCTATCCATGATAAGGCAACCTTAAGAATAAATCGTTGTCCACTGTAAAGCATGTGGTTGTTCAATAAAGCTATAAATCCACACGCAAACAATCTAAAACACAGAGATTGGGCCTTCAACTCAGAGGTTGTCAATCAAGGAAAAACAATGATAATCTTTCAAGGAAATGCAAGGGTTTCAGAGTTTAAGCAATCAGACGCAGAGGTACTCAATCGCCAAAAGGTGCAATGACCATCAACCAACCAAGGACAATCAACAGCAGTAGACGACTGGGAAAACACATTCTTCACTCATCATCCACGCACAGAAAAGAAGGGTGTTAGGATCTATAGGTCTATTAACACCGAAGTGACGACCGTCGATCCAGCTCCTAGTCAACTTCTCAGGTGTGGACTGATGAGCTAGGGACGAGAATGAAGACCAGGCATAAACTCTTCTTAAAAATCAATAAAACCAATAGGACAACTACATCATCAAGGATCAAATACCAAGGGAATCAAGTCAAGCAGCGAGCTTAAGGCTATGGGGAATTTAAGTTCTCGTTTTAAATGATGAGTCAAACATTTTCTTTACCCAATTAAAAATACAGAAATGAATGTGTAATGTATAATAATAATCTACCATGCATAATCAAGTAAGTGTATTGTAGCCCAAGTTGTCTGCTCTGAGTTGTTGTCCCTGCGCGCTCCATGTCACTCCCACTTGCCGACCGATGAGACTTCACCAGTACCTCCCAGCCAATGCTAGGGTTACTCTTCTTCCCCCTTAGCCCCCCGAACCACAAAGGGGCCACGTACACTAAATCAAAGAACAACTAGCTCCCATATCACCTCACAAGGCCGAGCTACCACTGCTCACCGAGCTAGGTATTCCAACTCCCACAAGATAAGTCAGTCAAGTCTAAAATTCTGCAGCGTAACGTTATGCATAACAAAAGAGATCCATCATCCTCCTCCTCCCTCCTTTATATAGAGTTTCTAAGTCATTTACTTTCCCAATTTCCCATTTAATTTATTGTTCAATAATTTAATTCATAAAAATCCTCCCCCTACATGTGTCACCCATTCCCTTCATTGCACCATAAATTAATTTCATTAATTAATTAATTACTCCCATTTCCCTCACCTACCTAAAAGCATTCCTAGAATCGCTCCTAGGTGTCCTCATATTCCCTTACACATTTTAATGACTTACCCCTTTACTAATTTACTAGTTCAGTTTAATTTAGAAAGTTCTTAAATGTTAGATAAGTCTTTATGCTTTTCCCTTGTGTTTCCCTTTATTTTTGTGTTTCCTTCTTTTTCATAGTTTCCTAATTCTTTTAAATTTCCCTCTTTTCCTTTTCATTTAAAACTGAAATTAGCAAGTGTAGAAAATTACCCTTTTCCCCTTTTTAATTTTTAATTAATAAATTTTTAAATTAGCATATGTAACAAGGCAATCATTTCCCCTTTTTCCCCCCGTTTTAAATTTTATCTCCCAAAAGTTTTTTGTAAATTAATTGAATTGATTACCCCCTTCTCGTCACATGATTAATGATGAATATCATTATTATTTATTTATTTTTATTTTAAATTTTGTAAAAAATATATTTTTTTATCACAAGTATCACTTAGACTTAGACTTTATTTTCCTAGGTTGGGCGACATTTTATTAGGGAAATTGTTTTAAATCTTTCTCATCACATTATTCATTCTAAGGACATATAGGTTTATTCATTTATTATTTAACAACGCAATGTGTCCTTCAATATGCACTAGGTGCTCCAAGGGTGCCACTCGCCTCATTTTGTTTCCCTTGCATGGTGTGCCCTTTAGGATGCATTATGTTATCCAAGGGTGCCACTTGCCTCTTTCCATTTTTCTTGCGCGACGTGCCCTTTAGGATGCACTACGTGCTCCAAGGGTGCCACTCACCTCTTGACTGACTTGGTAGACATCAAAAACCCCTGGAGTCAATACTCCACCAGGTGATCTTGTGGGAGACTAAGGGCCTCTAAGGAATAAGGCCCCTGCCTTATTGCACGCCCCTTAGAATCATCGTGAGCGACTATCACAGTCTTACCTCATGGCATCATGGGTCTTCTCGAACCAGGTAATTGTTAACCTATAGTTCGATCCATGGCGAGAGTGCTAGTAGGTTGTGGCAGGGCTGTTTTCCACACCTCTCCCTCAATGTCTCTAGTAGTCCTGCGTAACCCCTCTACTCCACATGTGAGTCTAGTTGGAAAGCTATCATCAGCCTGCATCATCAATGAATCATGTCAGAAATATATCCATAATCATATCATCTAATCAGATGCACAAATATCATATATAAAACAATAAAACCCCAATAGTCCACTCCCCAACTTGATCCGAAGTCTAAGGGGTTCCATCGATGCCTTTGCATCCTCGAGGTCCAAAATCCTGCACACTCAAAAAAAGAAAGTCAATAGCACCTGTCTATGTCAATACAACAAATAACATGTCATCAACCCATAACACTCATAATCATAATCAAATGCCCAATAGTATAATAATCAGGATCACTTGCAAGCAAGTGTCCTCAAAGAATAAGTTTTCTTAGTGCGCACAAGAGCGGGATGCTACATAAACAATTTATAAACAATGATCAACCAAATAATGAATATTAAAATGACTACCCACCCAATCCTACCCTTTAAGGTTAGGACCTCTATGAAACATAAGCAATGCTCAAGCCCAAGATCCAATTGATTTTTACCATTTAAGGTCTAAAGGCTGACGACTGTTCTGAGGAACAAGGAGGTGTCTACATCCCACTAACAATCATGTCCAACATAAACTAGATCAATCATTCAATACTAATCATCAATTAATCACGGCACAAGGGTAATCATCATCTTTATCAATCATACATCGACATTTAATTCATGGCACACAAGTATTCTGACTAATCACATAACCCATCATACACCACATTAAATCCAAGGCGTAAGAGCAATTATCAATTATATTCATGGTGTAAGATTCCAATCACATAAATGCAATCATCTGTCACATTAAATTTCATTTCGCACAAGAAGTCTAATATCTAAACAATCATTCATTACATCATATTTTCATTGCGCGCAAGAATTCTAATCACAACATTCAATCTTACCTCAAAAAAAATGCCAAATGACACAAGAGAAATCTACTTTATTTTACATGGCACAAGAGAATATAAAAGCTTGATCAATCATATATCCACCTTTTCTAAAGGCGCAATTGAAATCCATCTACTAAACAATCATAAAATAACTTGGTATAACCACACAAGCGTAAATTGATTTCTAGACCTTCATACGACAACATGCATGGAGGCATGAGAGTAATCATTACTTTAATTCTTGGCGCAAAGGCATCTCTTATTCCTCAGTAAAGAAAACACCATGGAAGCCCCCTTTTTAAAAACAATGCCTACTCATATAAACATTAAGCCATTACGCGCACTCATCTCTCAACATAGAGAATTGGAATTACACTGAGAAACTTTTACTTTTTCTATTAGTTAAGAAAACAATATGTAATATGTATACCCAATAAAACCCATCTGCAATATTTAGACTACCATATTCACATAATGGATTCATATGATAGTCTTATATATTACTCAATAAATAGTAATTCCTCATCCCTTTTTATTTGTTAACCAATGGTTTGTTATGTTTCCTATGACTAATTTAACCACAGCTTATATATATAATAAGAGTTTTAAATAAAAGTGACAAGGGAATATGATCGCAATATGGTCAACAATAATAAATTCATACCCTATCTATTTATTAAAATGCCATTATTGAAATATCCCAATAGTTGAATAGTGAAGTGATCTAAAAGTGTGAAGGTAAGGGACATTGGAATATTACGCCTAGGAAACAAGCACCGAATGCAAGCCAGCGCACCAGGTTCCAAGCCATGAGGAGGAAGGCCCACGAGGCACCATAACTTTTCACTACGAGGAAAGCCCAGAATTAAAAGAAATGTAGAGACAATCCAAGCAACTGCCATTCGAGGACGAAGGAAAAAAAAAATGCTGAGGTTACTTCCCTAATCAACGCAAAGATTGATGGAAGATATTTTGCAGGGGTACATATCGCTGAGGGATACAAATGGCAGAAGATCCAACTCAAAATTTGCAGAGGTTAAATATCCCAAAAATTGCAGAGGAAACAAGTCGAATTCCCAGAGGTTGATATCCCCAAATCCATAGAGGATACAAGAAGAAAATGTAGAGGTTATTATCCCCAAATTTGCAAAGGATACAAGAAAAAAAATCCAGAGGTTATTATTCCCAAATTCACAGAGGATACAAGAAAAAATTCGCAAAGGAAACAAGAAGAATTTGCAGAGGTTGATATCTTCAAATCTGTAGAGGATACAAGAAGAAAACGCAGAGGTTATTATCCCCAAATTCACAGAGGATTCAAGAAGAATTCGCAGAGGTTAAATCCCAAAAATTTGGAGAGGATTCAAGCAAAATTCACAAAGGTTAAAATGGCTAAAAGCGTTGTATATTGCAAGGAAACAATGAAGGGATAGTTGAGTCTTTAAAAGGGATCAAAACACAGGATACAATGCCCCAATAATTCGCAGCAAATGCAGGCCATTGTAGAAAACTTAAGGGGAGTCACATGGGTTTAATATTACACAAAATTTTGCAAAGAAGGTGTGCCATCGCAAAGGTTACTCCTACCATTCGTTGAGGGTAGAAAGTGAAATGAAACACAAATAAAAATGGAATCTAGTCACTGGGCACAAATGTGAAAGCATAGGGGTGATAATTCCTTCAAATCGTAGTGAATTCTTTGTAAACGCAGATAAAAATGAAGTAAGAGGCCGAGAAACAGTGTGAAGGAAAATCACACACAACCAAACGCAGAGAACTTGGTTAATGGTTTTTTGGGCAAGCAATTAATTATAGAAGTTGTGTCCTTCTCCAAAAAAAATGTTGAGTAATAAAGGTAGAATCATTGGGTGATATGAGATATATTCATTGACCAATTGAAGAAGATTTGCTGAGAAAATAAAGGGCAAAATAGTTGAGGTAAATCGTTGAGATATAATTCCATAAAATTCGCAGGGAAAGCTGCCAACATAGATATTTTGAAGGGAATAATTTCTGGGATAGCACTCATATAAAAAAATTCGCAGACTAGATTAGTCAAACTCAAAAAATTTAAGAGGGAGGAGTTGGGTGATTTAAAAACACAGAGAACAAGGGTTCACTGGGAAAGTGACTACCTCAAACTCAAAGGAAGAACCTTAAAGAAACGTCAATCCAGAAATCAATAACATAGAGATTACCCCCCCAAAATATATATACAATAAACACTTAAAACATTGTGACTTCAAATAAAAATACAATAAACTTAATACATTGCATTTACTAATTCAATGAGGAATACCATAACCTAAGGAAATGAAATTGAAGACATTATTCTGTGCTTGCGCTCCATCTAGCTCCCTGCCAACGCCAATGGTACTCTTCTTCCCCCTCAGCCCCCCAAGCCGCAAAGGGGCCACGCACAACCACAACTAGAATACTCTAGCTCCCATATTGCCTCGCAAGGTAGAGCTACCACTCTCTTTATTGAGCTGGGTATCCCAACTCTCACAAGTAAAACCAATCAGAATTTATGCAGCATAACCTTACTCATACCAGTCATGATCCATTCCTCCTCTCATCTATTTCCTTTATAGAATTTTTCTTAGTGACAAATTTTTATTTGCACATTTAATTCATTTTTTAATAATTTAATTAGGAATTGTTTCCCCCATACACTTGTCACTTGTTCCCTTAGTTGCACTAATAAATCCATAAGTTAATTATATTAAATGTCAATTTACCTCACCCAACCTAAAAGCGCTCCTAAAATCACTCCTAGGGTCCCTTTATTACCTTTATTTCCCCTTTATGACTAACGCCTTTCTAAAATGGAGTTGAGTTAAAGTAGGAATGTTCTCTAGTTAGACTATACTTAGATACCCTTCTATGCTTACACATCTTTATGCTTTATTCCTTCTCAAATTAAATTATAATTTAGTATTTACTTTCACAAGGTGTATTAAATCACTTCTTTAGATTTGTTTAATTTTTATTGATTCTTGATTTGATTTATTTCATCCCCTCATCATTTAATTTAAAGATTTAGTTTTTTCCTTCTTGCTCACTTAGACTTAGGCTTTAGTTAAATATTTATTTGCAAACGACTAGACCCTTAGGGATTATTCTTAATTAAATTCATTATTTTGTTGATTAATTAATCAATTAATTAATTTGACATGTGCTCAAGATCTTATAAGGTTTAACATTTTCTCAAGTTTTCTAGGCCACCTAGATTCATTGAATCATTGTTTTTTTTTTTAACACTACAACGTGCCCTTCAAGGTGCACTCCATGTTCAAAGGGTGTCACTCGCCTTTGACTCAATTTTATTTACAAAACATTCCCTTTAATACGCACTACGTGCTCCAAAGATGCCACTCGCCTTTGACTGGTTTTGGTAGTTGTCCAACCCTTGGAGTCACTACTCCATTCAGGCGACCTTGTGAGATATTAAGGGCCTCTAAGGAATAAGGACTCTTCCTTATTGTGCGCCCCTTAGAATCTTTGTGAGTGATTGTCTCAGTCTTCCCTCATGACATTGTGGATCTCTCTAACTAGGTAATTGTTAACCTACAATTCGAGCCATGGTGGGAGTGCTAGTAGGCTGCGATAGGGCTATTGCCACACCTCTCCCTCAATATCTTGTTATTTTGCATGGCCCCTTTACTCCTTATGTGGGTCTGATTAGCAAGCAATTGTCATCCTCTATCCATCAATGAAACACTTTCAATGATCCATAAACAACATCATAATATACCTGATCATATGTCACACATGCATAAATAAAAATACCCAAACCAATACAGTCCACTCCCTTACTCGATCTGGAGTCCAATGAGGTCCATTGATTCCATTGGAATCCTCAATTTGTTAAGTGTACTACATACTCAGGGGAAACTCATCAATAGAATCTGTCAATACATAGATATCAAATAACATAACATCATAATCCATCAACATCATCATAAGAATTCATAAGAGAATAGACAACCATATACTAAAATTGGATCACTTGCATGCAAGTATCCTCAAAGAATAATCCAATAACATGTGCTCGCAAGAGAGGGATGTTACATACACCCTCTCTTGTTTTAAAATGTGTCCTGAAGTTTCACAGTACATAAATGTAGTAAATAAAGAATATGACAAGATCTAAATGTCTAACTATCAAAAAAAAAATGGAAATTGTCGGTGCATATCATATGCATCCTCCCAGGTGGTCGAGTGTGGACTATAATTGTCCCACTGGACCTTAACCTGATTGAATTTTTGACATCGTAGTTGTCAAATGCGATGGTCCAGAATGTGTATTGGCTCCATCGTGAGTGCACCCTCGTCTGACATCTGCAAGGAAATCGAGTCAATCACATGTGTAGGATCACTAACATAATGTCTCAAAACAGATACATGAAAAACATCGTGCATATGCCTCAAAGAATTAGGCAAGGCTAGTCGATAGGCCATGGGCCCTTTATTTTCCACAACTTCAAAAGGTCCCACAAACCTAGGAGATATTTTATCACCCTTTCCAAACTTGATCAAACTCTTGTGTGGTTTCACCCGCAAGAAGACTCGATCACCAACTCCATAACTACGGTCAATGCAATGCACATCAACATAAATCTTATGTCGATCTTGTGCTTATTTAATCCTTTGCCTTATCATTTGAATTTGTTCTTCCATTTCTTGGATCGCTTCTGGTCCTACCAAGCCCCTATCTTCAAGTCGATCCCAACTCAAAGGTGTCTGACACGGTCGCTCATAAAGAAACTCGAATGGTTCCATCTTAATGGTGCTTTGATAGTTTTTGTTGTACGCAAACTCTACCAGTGGAAATAACTCTTCCCAATGCTTATGTTGGTCCATCACGTATATACGCAACATATCCTCCAATATTTGGTTCATTCTTTCTATCTTCCTGTCTGTCTCAGGGTGATATGTGGTACTAAAGTTAAGTTGGGTTCCCAAGGCCTCTTGGAAACTAGTCCAAAATCGTCATGTAAACATCGATCCTCAAGAGGATATGATCCTTTTAGGCATGCCATGCAATCTCACAATCTCCTTGATAAAAACTCTTGCTATGTCGGGTGCCTAATATGTCATATGCACATAAATAAAATGTGCACTCTTCGTCGAAGTGTCAACTACCATGAAAATCGAGTCGTGCCTCCTTGCCATCAGCAGAAATCCTACAATAAATTCCATTGAAATGACCTCCCATTTTGATTCTGAAATAACATGTGGATGTAGTAATTTTGTCCGATGCCTATGTTTAGCCTTCACTTACTAACATTATAGGCATCTCGCCACGTAGTTGACTATGTCCTCCTTCATTTATTTCCAGAAGAATAAGGGATTAAGGTCTACCCTCATCTTCATGCCTCTTGGATGAGCCATGTACACTGCTCTATGAGCTTCGTTTAAGATCAAACTTCTCAAATCATCGTTAGGAAATACATAAATCTAGTTATTATACTTCATCAATCCGTCGTTGTTCAAAGTATATCCTTCAAACCTTGGTACCAACATGGTGTATCGTCCGATATTTTCCTTAACCTCTTTATACCAATCATCATCGTGCTATATAGTTAGAATATTTTCTTGAATATTCGTTTGAAGAGATATCACCGAAAATATGTGTGGTCTTTGACTCAACACATCTACCACTTTGTTCACTATTCCTTTTATGTAGGTAATCTCAAAATCGTACTCACTAAGCAATTCTAACCAATGCCTTTGTCATGCGTTCAAATCACTTTGTGTAAAAATGTGCTACAAACCACAGTGGTTTGTTTTCAGTTCGAATTTTCATCCAATCAGGTAGTGTCTCCACACTCTCAGGGAATAGGCAATGGCCAACAACTCCAAATCATGCATCGCGTAGTTCTCCTCATGCTTTCTTAACTTCCTTGTTATGTAAGTGATCACTTGATCATCTTGAATCAAGACTCTGCCTAAGCCTTCCTTGGATGCTTCTATGCATACCAAGAATTCCTCATCCATGTCGGGGATTTTTAGTATCAGCGTTATCGTCAACAGCTCCTTGAATCTTCAAAATTCTTCCACACATTTCTCGGTCCATTCAAACTTCTTGTTTTTCTTCTGCAATTCCGTGATCGAATTTTCTATCTTCGAAATACCTTCAACGAACTATCGATAATATCCAGCTAAACCCATGAAGCTACCTACTTTTGGTACATTCATCGGCACAGGACATTCCATAATATCCTATACCTTCGTTGGATCCAAAACGATGCCTTCGTCAGAGATAACATGCCCTAAATAATGAATCCTCAATTGATAAAAGGAGCATTCCAACAGTTTCCCGTATAATTTGTTCTCTCATAAACATTGTAATACCAAGAGAAAATGTTCATCATGTTCTTCCTTCGTCCGAGAATATATCAATATTTCATCAATAAATACTTGAACAAACTTTTCCAAGTATTCGCGGAACACCCCATTCATCAAGATCATAAATACCCCTGGGGCATTTTTAAGTCCAAATGGTAAAATGGTAAACTCGTAATGCTTGAACCTCATCTTGAGAGTGGACTTAGGAATGTATTCCTATTTGATCCTTAATTGGTGATATCCTGATCTCAAGTCTATATTTGAAAACATCGTCGCACCTTTAATTTGTTCAAACAAATCATCTATTCATGGCAACGAATACTGGTTCTTGATCATTGTCTTGTTCAATTGACGGCAATCAATACAAAGTCTCCATGACCCATCCTTCTTTCGTATGAAAATAACAGGAGCACCCCAAGGTGACACACTTGGATGTATAAGTCCCAGGTCCAACAACTCTTTCAGTTTCATTTTTAACTCCTATAACACAAGGGCCGACATCCGATAAGGCAATCTTGCTATCGGTTCAGTTCTAGGTTTTAAGTCGATGGTAAATTCCAATTCCCTTTCGGGCGGCAAACCTAGTAACTCTCCTAGGAATACGTCTGCAAACTACTACCAGAAGGTTTTCTAGTCCTTCCTCCACACCCTTGTCATTCAGCGCTAACATTGCATATAGCTTTCATACCTTGCGCATGCTCTTCCATAGATGTAGGGAAGAAATGAACCTTAGGGAAACTCCCTGTTTTCTTCCTACAATCATTGATATATGTCCCTCATCATCGGTCAAGATCAACTATTTTGTCTTACAATTGAGTATCACATCATGTGATTCCAACCAGTTCATACTGATCATGACACCATAAGATCCTAATATCGTGACATACAAGTTGGCCTTCATTACAAAAAAGTACCAAGTTGAGGCTACAGTCCGTAACCTTTCCTCCAACCTTTTTCTTGGCTCCCAAATCCATTTCCACATAGATAAACTCGTTATGTTTGACTGCCTTTACCTTAATTCTTTTTAGCATTGCACCAGAAATAAATATCTCTGTAGAACTAGGATCTATCAAAATACTAAATTTATAGTCAGGGATGGTACCCAACATCTCGAGCACAGTAGACTGGTGCTCATCCTGGCAGTTATTTACCGCTGCATGAATCTTATGGGCCTTTCCCAAATCTCCTATTGTAGTGTGTCCAACTGACTCGACTGCTCTATCCCTCTCAACCAACAATCGCGCTGGTAATGTGTATCTCCAAAATTCCATCATCCAGTCTTCAATCCATTACTCCTGGTCCTCGAAGTAGAATTCGTTGGCCCACCAGCCTGAAACTCTGGTTTGTTATGTTGAACAGGCCTAAATTTTTTTTGTTGTGGATGATGTTGTTGTTTGGTGTTGTGGTCCTCTATAGGGAGTCTGCTGCTGAGGCATCGATCGCCTTGGTGTCATGAACATGGATCCTCTCAGAGTACCTATATACCTTGATGGATTTTTAGATGGTGTATGATGTTGTTGTACACTAGATGTCCCCTGTCTCGTCAGTCTCGTAGGAGTCCTTCTCTGACCCTCATTGATCATCTCTTCCTCAGCTATGAGTGCCTTCTAGATTGCATTGTGCAACGTCTGAGGCATTAGGATTCTCAATTTCGCACGAATGATGACGTTAAGGCCGAAGAAAAACTTGG
>JASDQU010107128.1:9301-24393 GCA_032191745.1 Picea mariana
TGTGTTTCTCATATATGTGAATGATGCTGAAAGTGCCATTGTTTATTTCCCTGCATTATTGTGACTATCATTCAGAGTATCTACAAAAAGTTTAAAAGAACCATAATTGTTTAAGCACGGAAACAACTGATTCACCCCCCCCCCTCTCAGTTGACCAACATATTCCTCTACAATTGGTCTTCAATTTGATAACATGTTAGAATATATTAGTGAAGCATAATATTGCTTATGCAATTTCACTATATTACATAATGATGTTAGAATATATTAGTGAAACATAATATTGCTTATGCAATTTCACTATATTACATAATGTTGTATGAAATTGATATGAACACATGGATATATCATGAATGAAAGAGAAATAACGCAATAGATAATTCACCATTATGGACACCATGATAGGTAGGTATAATCATGTTCCCCAAATCTCACCCATGTTCACCATGTGGTATTATCCTTTTAGGTGACTTGCTTGATAATAACTAGTGTGTTATATTCATAGTAGTGGATGTAGTAGTTTACAAATGATGTATTACAACAAATAGTTGAGGGCCTACCCATGTAAGGAGGTGCTATCTGCAAAAATAAGCATTAACACTCCACATTAATGAAAAAAACTATATGAAATCAACTCATAATACAGTAATCAGTAGCATGGGCGGAAAGAGAACGGGGATTCTCTATGATCCCTGAGGAATAACAATAAAATCATATGCATGGGGTCTCAAGACAACATCGAATAATCTAGTAGAAGCTTATGGTGTTTTGAGAGGCTTCCAACTAACTAAGGAATCAAGGTTCAGATCATTGATTGTTTTAGGTGACTCGATGATGATCATCAAAGTTATGCTTGGGGATCTATTCCAGTGAAAAACAAGCTAGTTATGGTCATTTCCCAAGCTAAAAATGAAGTAAGCACAATAGGAAATATCTCCTTCTTTCATGTGAAGTGAGAGCTCGATTTTGAAGCTAATCTATGGGCCCAAAAGGCCTCTCCATTAACCTTAGGTGAATATGTTCAAAATGGGGTGCACTCACTATGAAACATACCCTAAGGTTGGATTAAACACACATGTCAATCAACATCTATTATCCATGTGGCTCAACAACATTCATACAATCTCAGTGGTATTGAGAGGAGATCATCGAGGACAACACCCAACCTCTCTCGCATGCAAGCGTTAACCACAGATCTATGTATTGAATGCCTTAGCATGAAGTTGTGCTAACATTATGGGATAATGGAATACATGTAGAAGAGAATTTGGATGGCATATGCAACTAAGACTTGTTGGTGTCAAGCCTCCAGGTAAGCAAATTTGGGTCGATTGTCTGGGATCTTAGTTAATTTTATGGACCAAAACCTTAAAATATCATAAGGAACTAGACTACACACCATGTATAGCAAATATGAGTCTGGAGCACAAATCTAAGATAGATAATAGAGATGAGTTACATGATAAATTTTTAAAGAATAGGAGATCCTCCTCCAAATACCCCAATACATTCACACATCCAAATCTCATATCCTCAATAATGGCTACATGCTCTCTATATATACATATTCACACATTCCACATGTGGCCCCTTTAATAGGCCAACATTTAATCCTATATATGCCCCACCTTAGGGTCATATCATATGCATTTAACCCATATATTCCGCACCTTAGGTTCATATCATATACATTTAACCCCATATATTCCCCCCTTGGATAGTATCCTCCTTCAAAAAGCTTTTTCCTCAAATCTTTGCAGATAAAGGCTTTACATGTGATGAAACCAATTAATATTCTTTTCTTATTTTCCTGCTTTCTTATTCTCATTGATGATGATCCATCCATCCAAACTCAATTTTTTTTGGTCTTAATCCTTGATGGTTGGTTATTGCTTAATTTAATTTCCTTTGATTCCATGTATTGTTGTTGTAAGTTCTCCAATTTGTAGTAGTTGTTGGTATTTAATAATATCCTATTGAATAATGGTTTTGTGATGCTTTGTTCCATGAATATTAATGTCTATTCCATATTGATCCTTGATAATGTTGATACTGATCTTCTTGTCTTCCTTGAAATATTTCTTGGTAATGAGGGTGTTGATATGGTTTCACATTTGATGGTTTCCTTCACCCTGCACACCAATTTCATATGTCTTCTTTTCAAAGATAACAGCATCATATATTCTCTTTGCTTGGTCTTTGATTACTCTATCCTTTGTTGATATCACCACTTCAATCCAGTACCCGACAGTTAGCTAAAAAAAAAATCACTTTATCTACTAAAATCACAGCTAAGTAATCAACTAAACATGCAGTGGAAGCATAAACTAAGGAACCAAAATCTCACACACAAGACAGCAATATTTTTGGGTATAAACCCCTAGAAAAACCTCGGAGGGAAAACTAGTTCCAAGATGATTTTATTAAGGTCAAATAAGGGCTCCCATAACATGGAAAATGGCCCACTAAGAGAATATACACTGCAAACAAACCTGGAAATATTTGTGCTACTATATGACCATGTATTAGCATGCTTTTCGAGGTGTACGCACCTTTCCTTCTGTAAACCCACATATGTATGCGACTATCTCCATTGAGACATGTGTACATGTATGGACAATCTATATGACGACTTTCGTATGACAGTATGCTTTCCTTTGGATTCTATCTATTGAAACCCACCTGCAATTGCCTCTACTCTCTCTCTCTTCTCCTTGACCTGTATGATCTTTAGATGGATGTCCTTCTCCACCTATCCAAGATCTTGAATCGCAGTGCTTTGTGATCCAACCCTCTCCACATCAACGCTTGGATGAAATCTCTTCACCCAACCGATGAGATCTTCCTCACTCTTGTGTAAGCAAAAGTCCTTATTTGATTCTCCACTCCTCACACTAGCAAAAGTCCTTCTTTGTTATCCTCAACCTTGGTCTCTCACCAAAAGCCTCATTTGTCAACTTCCTCAACACAAGTCTCTTACAAGTGTATCTCACACAAGTGTCTTCCTCCTTCACCCCAACCTTGCTTTTATAATCATGAGTTACAATCTATTTCTAATATCCAAAGTGATTGAAAATTGAGATTACTTCTTACACTCACTCAATGTTTACATGCTTAGATTGCATGCTAATTACATTTAGCACTTTCCTTAAATAACTCAATTAACTAATAAAAACACTTTTACTTTAATTAATTCCTTTTAACTAAAGTAAACTCAAGGGTATAAGGCTTTCGATGACTTGCACATGCTAAACACATGCCAATGCGGAAGTACCTGTCTGATGCTACCACTAACATCAACACTCCCTCTTAGCGAGGAAGGTACTTCTCCCACCTGGAGTTAGCTCTATGTTCACTACCAGATCTGCTAACATGCCTACTTTCCAATCCACCTGATTGGTTTCTCCCTCTGACATGGAAGCTATCATTGCCATCATGCTCTGATATGTCTTCGAAAACTTCTCTTTGATCATGCTCTTAGAAGACTCCTTCTCCTGATCATCCTACATGGTCATCTCGAACCATGACTCTTTTCTAATAGACTTGGAAGGTTTCTCCTTCCCACCTAAACCTGAAGGTTGACTCCCTCTGAGTTGCTCTACCTTCGGAGCTTCTCGCTCCTTATTCTTTATCACTGAAATTGATCCATGATCCAAGATCCCCTTGGATACTTTTGCAGGCTCCCATCCTGGTATAATGTTTCACCTGAGGAATACAAATCAGCAAATATCCAAGCCCTACAAACCTCAAGATCGGTCCTTCGATCTTGTTGGTTGATTGTTATCTCCCTAGCTGCCCCTTTTCTCTTTTCCTTGAACCTTGCCTTACACACTTGTTTGCTCCATCTATGAGTCATCAACTCCAATAGATATGTCATCCTATGATCTTTGGATGAACTTCCTTCTTTACCCATCTGAGATCCCCTTGATTCATTTTCCTTCGTGGCTCAAGCACTTGAGAAAAATTCTGTATTTTCTCTAAAGTGGATAACTCAGACACATGAGAAAAAATCCTTCTTTGCTCCTATGTGCTCTCATGTGGCTCAAATATCTAGATGGAATTCCTTCTCCACCTATCTGAGATCTCCTTGTTGACTTTTCGACCTCCTTCCATTGCTCAACAAGCCACCCAACAAATATTTTCCTGTTGAAACTGCCTTTTTGTTGTCTTGTGTGCGGCTACCACCACTACAACCCACGTATGTACGTGATTGTCACCACTACAACCCACATATGTACGTGGTTGTCACCACTACATTCCCATGTATGTACGTGACTATCACCACTGTGACTCGCATACACCTGCAAAAACGATTGTTCTACCTCAATACTGTTGTTTCCCAGAAATCATTCCTTCTATTTATGCCTACTAGTTTATAGATCTCCAACAAATCTGATAGATCTACTGCAAAAGATAGTGTATCTATGCTTAGTCCTTCAATCACCCACCTCGACACTCTTGATCCCATAGATCTGCTCCTGTAACCCTTGATATGAACTAGATATAACTTCTGGTCACTCTTAATCGGTGTTAGAATTTATTTTTAGGAGGATACCAACGAGAACATTCACCACGTATGTCGATCCCCGATCTTCCCACTAACAAAGCGACGCGATGGGATGTTTTAGCGCTAATATACGTTGGATTTGAGGCATTTAAAGAAGTAATTAATTCCAAATCTCCCATTAGTTATTAATTCATGGGTGGATCAAATTAGCCATTTGAAATTGCTGATAAGGAACACCACCCTCCACGCCTCCGCTATAAACCCATGATGAATGGAATTGCAAGGATTTGGCAGCAGATCTCATTTTATTTCTACTCATAACCCAAGTTAATTGGTTGATACGACACGATAGTTTCTTCCCCATTTAAATTCTTTCGAGCAGTTCATAAACAAGGTCATCATGCACAAAGAAGTTCAGAGCATCCAGAGGAGCAAGACGAGCAATCCAGAAGAAGTTTCCAAGGTCCAGTGAGTATTAAACAACAGGTTTAGCAAGCGTTACAGGTATGTACCAGTCTATGGATTTGTTATGTTTCACTTCATTCATTTTTATCCATTGTTACTCTGTATGCATGCCCTAAAGATTGATTTTGATGGCAGGAACAATGCCTCCAAGAAAACCAACAACCAAGAAATCTTCAAGAGCATCGAAGCTAAAGGAACCAAATGTAGGAGAAGGCTCTTCACCAACAGTCGCAAAACAATTGGAATTTACTCCAAAGTTGGTGCCCATCATCAAGACATCCACCAAGGAGGTTTTCATTCAACCTACGACCTTTGGAGACACAGAGGCTAGCATAGGGGCCAAGGCAGTACTCCCTCACTAGGGAGAAATTTTCCAGAAGATCAAGCGGGAAGAATTCCCTAAATATACCACGCACAACGACCTCGATATGAGGAAACTTGATGATGAATTTTTTTCGAATATCCGAAGGTCATACCTGCACATGGTAGCGAGCAGAACTCCAGTATTCCCCTACATAGAACTCCTAAAGTGGCTTATTGACCACACTGACACACAAATATGTTTGATCAGTGACGACAATGGTGAGTGTGTCAGGGTTTTCCTTCCGGTGGAGGTGTGGAATTACTACAAGCTCAGAGACCCAGAGGAGTGGTTGAACATTGATTTTGTTATAAGATTTTATGAGAAACATGGCACCAGCAAGGTGATGCCTTCATGGTGGAGAGAGGATAAAAAGTTCACCAATCGGACCTCCGGCTGGTACCCGATGGCCAACTTAAGAGAGTCGTATATCTATCTAATGGCCCTCATCTGTCGATTGTATGGGGAGAAAGATTGTTATAGGTTTTTAGAGGCATGGATGCCTTTAGCTTACATGGTAGCCATTTATGGGAGATATTTTAACTGGGGCACCATCATTTCCAAGCAATTGAGCATTTGCATTCAACGGGCTCAGATGCCAAAAGAAGGAGACTCCATCCTTCTACATGGCTTCTTATTTATTAGACGTCATTTCTGCTAGAAATGCCTTTGTCGGATCGATTTTGAGCTGGCACACCTCAGAAATCCAGGTCCATGTATATTTTAGCATCTTTTAGGAGAACATGTACAATAAATCTTACTCCCTCATCTGTGATCAATTCATCGTGCACATTCATTTTATTATGTTCAAAAAATAGTGCCCAAGACTGTCGGTTGTGGCCAAAAAGATGATATCAAAGGTTGGCCACTGGTATCTAGATGAGCGTGATACCTACATCAGGGTTTTCGGAGCCACCAGAGAATCACACCTGTTACCTGTGTATGTCCTTGATCGACTAGTAGTAGGGGAATTCTGCTACCAGACCATCCTGCAAGGTTACAATGCTACTCTGGTAAAAGATAAGAAGCGGACATTCATACCTTATGGATTCCATATAGGTTTCTACATAGTAAAAGACACCACTCAAGCTAAGTAGGAAGGGTTAATCCAGTTAGAGTTCTGATTCCAGAATGGTCATTTTCGTAAGCACGACCCAAAGTGTCCAGTCCCAAAGCACGCATCGCAAGTATCGTCCTTCTAGCCATACACCCATGACAGGTTTGAAGATGATATTTTCACAGAAAACACACAGGATTGGGATGAAGTTGTGGCAAGGATGGTCGATCCTAGGATGCCCAGATTCAAATCCATGAGCCTAGATTAACAAATGGAAACCCCAGAAAAATTAGCTCAAGGATCCCTTCGGGCTAGAGAGGAAATAATAGTTTTCGAGACAATAGAAGCTCCCCAGCAAGCGGCCAAAATAGTAGAGATTTCCCAGGTAACCTCAGTACAGGATAGGAGTTCCCCTGAGGCTCATGATGTGCAAGAGAGAGGGTTAATCATGTATGAACATGCTCAACGGATGATGATTCAGATGTGAGATAACCCGGACCTCATCAGGATGCCAAGGCTTCCAACTGATAGCCCAGAAGAAATCCCAGTGGGACCAAGCGGCCTTGAATTCATAGACCTTGATAACATCAATGGGTTATATGACCTTGAATCCACAACGTCATTGGTCGGATCGCCAACAGGTATTGCAATGCAGCCGGAGGCAGTCGAGGTATCAGTAGAAACAAGTGCGTTGGACCCCCTCCATGAGATAATTAAAATCTATGATGATGATGAGAGCCTGGAAGTATCTCTCAGGACTCCTATGCATGTCGAAGAAGAAAAGGGACCTAAGAATACATCTTCTCCTTTCCCCAACATCCAAACCCAGGAGATCTCGCAAAAAGAAAAAGAAATAGAAAGTGTCCCAGACACTAAGTTGCCCGATGTGTCGGCCACCCAAGCAAATTGTCCTAGAGATGAGCCGAAATCGGGTGGGCCAGAGGAAAGAACCCCACTACAGGAAGTCGTCGTTTCAATGGCTGATGAACAAGTAAGTATCGAGTCTATCCCCGACACTTCTATTTCTATCGGTACTCAGACACCTAATGAGCGACAAACAGAAGTCGGTCCTTCGGAGCATAACGAGGAAGCTCTAGAACCTGATCTTGAAAAAGTGTACACCATCGGAAATCTCGGGAATAAACTCACATGGAGGGATCAACAGATTCACGAACCTATGGATGAAGTAGCCTACATACACGCCATAGATTATGACAGGAAAAGCAAGGGTATCGTCCAATGGACCACGAAGAAAAGGAGGATCACTTTGGATTGCTCCATCCTCATCACTACAGAGGAAGATTTGATAAACACACAAAATGCCAGAACATCTGAACTTATCGGTTTAGGGAGAGCGATCTTAGACACCATCCTAGACAGAGAAAGAAGAGATGAGAAGGATTTGGTTGTTTCCCTAAAGGAACTAGAACATTTGCGCCACTTTTATAAGTACTATCAGGACACCACACAGATCGCGGTGTACCTAAGGAGCGAGTTCCAGAAGGCCTGCAACAAGTTCAAGACGAGTGACACTTATTCACCGCAAAAATAGTTGAGCTTCAAGAAGATACTCTCATGGCACTCGTGACGTGCAAGGATATGGAGCGGTGGTACGAAAAATCACAGCAAGTCGTGGAGAGAGTCAACTACATTGGCGTAGTCCAACAAGGATGAGATAAAGAAGAACACGGCATTTGGGTGTTGAACGAAAGCAATCTTGATCACATAAATCAGTCAGTTGAGTATTGGGAAAAAATGTCTCGTGAACCACATCGAGAAATTCAAGAGAAATGGGCCAAGTGAAAGAAACACTGGAGTAAGATCAATCGGGTAATGAAGGACATCAAACTCCTCAAGCTCAACACACCCGATGACTTTTTCGACTTGTGCGACAAATTCAAATCACACACCAAGGAATATTCTTCATGGGCCGAAAGACTAGCAAAGGTGACCGACACAACGCCAGATGGAACACCCGATCAGAGCTCAGGCTATGCTGCAACAATTGAGTGTTAGTCTAGTTAAATATCGAGCGCATGCAATAAATATAAGAGAAATATACGCAGCCCCAATGGAACAGCACAGGTTCTGATATGCCAACACCTGCAAGGAGTTGTTCATCGGTTGGTCAGAGTATGAGAAAAGTCACTCTCTCAAAGTAATATCTTAATATGATTGTTAGAAAACTGTTAGGATAGAACGCCACGTGGTGATT
The DNA here is from genome assembly GCA_032191745.1 of Picea mariana. Taxonomy (NCBI): domain Eukaryota; kingdom Viridiplantae; phylum Streptophyta; class Pinopsida; order Pinales; family Pinaceae; genus Picea; species Picea mariana. Next base: position 17,907 of record JASDQU010107128.1, read on the forward strand.
TTTGTTTTTCCTAACTGCACTTTAGCCATTATTTTTAGTTAATTTTATGTTATAAATAAGAGCATCGACCGATTAGTGAAAGGTCAATGGTTGTTGCAAGAAACTCTCATTTCTGGTTTTGCTAAGAACTATTTCCGAGCTACCTTGAATTGAGAAGTCCTTCTGGACCAGAGACAAGTTATATTTTCATCAAATCCATGTATGATTGGGCGTGGAGAAGAACTATTTCCTATCTTGTCTCATGAATAGATGTTGTAACAAGTAAGAGTTATTGAATCTATTGTTAAGTTATCTAATGCAATGTTTTGCAGTTCTTTTCTTTAATGATGAAGATGAATCGTTATGTTGTTGTGTGATGGATGATTAGAGTAGGTAAATTATTTTACTTGCCATTATTTATCACATATGTGTTTTCTTTCTGATAATTAAGTATCTCAGATAGTAATTGGATGTCACATGGTTAACGTATTAGTACTAGGCCTATGGTATACAATTGTCATCTGCATGCTTGAGTAGCGGGTTATCCCAAGCTCAGCCTCTTCTCCAGTAGTTAAAACCTTTTTCCCATTTTGTTGTCAAGTTGGTTTATACCAGCTTCCATCTTATATCAGTCCCACCTAAGAGGAAAATACAAAAAGAGAAATTCCAAACTGAAGGAGACACCTTCACATAAAACGAAAAGCCCATCGATTAATAGGCGGGATTGCAAGATCTGGAGAACCATTCCACTATTAAATGTTACAGATTCTAATTGGGCCTCGGCGGTGGTTTTGGTTCCTGTTGTTGAATTTAAGGGATTTAGGACCCATCAACAGAATTGGCGCTAAAAGGAGGGCCTGAAGAATGAATGGTTGAATACATATTCCATATCATATTTCTGACAACCTGTAGATTCAAAATAGCCCACATGCATTGCTAGTCATTCCCAAGACAGCCCACACACACTAAGTACTCCTGAAACGAGTGACTCACCCCAGCCCGAGGAATAACGATTGTTCCCTGATATACCTTACGATCTTCCTCACGAATAATTAAATCAATTCAGAAGAATCACAAGAGCATACACCCAACAGATCGATGTGTTGTCTTTAGCTCTGATACTTCCTTGAAGACAAAAAAATAAGCAAACTAGTGTTTGACACCCCCGACCAGGTTTTTGTGCACACGGTAGAAGACCTAATAGATTTTTCAATCACTGAAATCAAACATCCTCTCAATCTTATCCATGAAACACCAGCCGGTGACGTCTCTAAACCAGACGATTTTTCGAAGAGGAGGAGTTTAACTCAAAATCCGAAGATATGGAAGAAAACAACGACCATGAGGAAAAGGAAGGAAACCCGCCTTAGAACAACCAACCTTGGTTGGCCAAAGATGCTTTGGACATTCCAAGATGAGAACATAATCATCCCTGACACCTAGAGAAGTTACTTCCTAAGTTTGACCCCGAGACCTAAGGATTGCCTGAAGATCATATCAAGAAATTCATATTGGCTATCAGGTTGATGAATGTCCAGCATGAAGACATAGTTTTCAATCATTTCCCCTACGCTTTTGAGAACTCAACCTCCACATGGTATTTTAATCTACCTGTAGGATCTATAACTAGCTGGACAAAATTCGAGAAGAATTTTTTAGATAAATTTATAGAATAAACTACTACAGGAGCTTTGATGGCTGAACTATTTGTTGCCACCATGACTTCGAAAGAAAGGGTTAACGATTTCAATCAAAGATTCACAACTATCTTAAACAAATTCCAGCTCAAAGCTAAACCTACCCAGGAGTTCCAAATCAAGGTACACGCTAATGCCCTCCCAACTTCTATTTCCATGTTTCTGAAGAGGGATGCCAAACGAACCTTGTCTGAGAATTTTGAAGAATCCAAAACGATTGAATTACAAATGAAAGGATGCAAAGAGATTCAGGTCTCCTTGGTCAAGAAAGAAGCTCAACCCCCTCCCCGGAGAGGGTTATTTCTCACTAGACCCACAGGGAAACAAGCAGAACAAGCTTCTGAAAAGGATAATGGTGACATAGAATACCTACAACGCATGGTTAATAAGTTAACAAACAAAATCATAGACATGAAAAGAAGTGTCGGGGAGGGAAACCAAGGCCAAAGGCCCTATAAGCCTTTCTTTAAAAGAAACCTTCAATTTAAAGCAATTGAAACCCCCCAACTAACCTAAATATCGATTTAGGAAATGTAGCATCTGATTCTTTCTGTACTTATCACCAAGAAAATCACTCTGAAAGGGATTGCCCTCAATGGGTGCATGCCATGAATTTAATGGCCAATCGGTTTCTAGACAAAGTCTCCCTGACCGAACAACCAAGCAGTTCAGTTATGAATGTTGTTGATCAAGAAGAGATTGATCCACCAGAAGATACAGCCATGATGATATGGGATCCTGACCTAATCATGCCTTTCGACGACTTATTTGAGTCTCAAGAACCACTCGCAGAGGTCTCGGTTGTGAAAATGCGTAGTAAGGGTCCACCTGTCTCGAAAGATCCTATTACTACTCAAACGTCGGGGGAAACGTCAACTCTCAATCACCCAAATGCACCTTTTTCTCCCCGTAAGAACCCTATTATCATCCATACCTGAGAAACGCCTAAACTGGATTACAATGTAGTTGAAGATTTGAAGAAGTTGAAGGCTAATATATCAGTTATGGACATATGTAGGATCCCCCATCAAAAGGACTTCCTGCTACAAGCTTTGAGATTAGTTGAAAAACCTATGAAAAACGATGATCAACAAAGGAATCTAACTCCCACATACATAGGGAATAAACTAACAGTAAACACCTGCTCGGAAGATAAGAAGGGGAGACCTTTTGTCCCACCTTTCCTTTTAACGTTTGAAGTCTTCAACAGGAACCTCCATAACTGTTTGGTCAATTCACGAGCATCCTCTAACGTTATGTCTTTTTCTATCTGTAAAAAACTAAACGCAGTTCCTCTCAAGAGTGATAAATATGTAATACAACTAGACAGAACCCAGGTGAAGGTCATGGGAGAACTCAAATATGTAATGATCAGAATATCCACGCATCCTAAATTTGTGCAAGTGATTGACATAATTATAGTAGACATCCCATAAGCTTATGGATTATTGTTAAGCCGAGATTGGTCTGAGAATTTAAACGGATACTTTAGTACAGACTGGGCACACCTTTGGCTACCATTAAATGGGCATAAGAATATGATCAGGATTGATAGAAAAAGGTATCTGAAACATATTTTCACTGACCTAAAAACCCCAAATGAACCATCATCAACAGATTTCCCTGTGCTAGGCAATTATTCTTGTGATTCCTACTTTGGGAACTTCTTCCCTCTTTCATCAGATGTCCCTCTCACTTAGAACTCTGAAATGATTTTTCAAGAGGAGTTTCCCACAGTGGTGGAAGAAACCCTCTTATGTCAGCAACCTGCGTTAGAAATCACAGAACTAGAAGGAGGAAAAGAGCAAAGTAATAAGGAAGGAGAAGCTGACACGTATTGCCCGTAAGCTTGGACCCTATACTTTGATGGATCTAAATCACAGGAAGGGTCTGGGGTAGGGTGAATCCTCATTGATCCAAAGGGTAAACATCATCTCCTATCCTATAGACTTGACCTCGAATGCACCAACAACATCGCCGAGTATGAAGCACTAGTGCAGGGGTTAAATAAATCCAAAGAATTAAATGTCAAGGAATTAAATCTTTTAGGGGATTTTGAAATTATCGTTAGACAAGTAAGGAATAATATACATTGCAACTCCCCGCACCTAAAAAATTATCAACAAGAAGTGCATAGGTTAATAGAGCATTTTGAAGCTTTCAATATTACAGTGATCCCCAGAGCAAAGAATATCCTCGTTGATTCCCTCGCAACAACTGCTTCAAGGTTGTCACCTCTAGAAGATTATGAAGCCTCCCAATTCATTGTGGAGCTACTCTACAAACCATCGATGCCTAACAACATTTATAATTGGAAGGTCTTTGAAGGGGATGAACAGATCATAAACTTTCTGAGTAACCAAGATAATTTTAAGGAACTAGCTATTGACGATGAAGTATTCCAGGAACAATCAATGGAAACCGATCCTCGGACAAGTCAATCAACTAACAAATTAAAGTCTCACACAATCCTGAAGGGGATAGATAACTTAGAAAATCTTTTTGACCTAAAAGAACGATTTAAGGGGCCAAAAAATGCGAAGACCGGTAGTTCTTGTCCCATTCATGAAACTATAAATCTCAGAACCCTGGAAAACCCAAAAAATATAAATCTCAATAAGACTATATCTAAAGAGGAAAGGAAGACTTATCTCAAATTGTTTAGACAATATCAAGATGTCTTTGCATGGTCCTACCAATATCTGAAAACTTATGATACATGTATCATTCAACAAACTATCCCTTTAAAACCTGAAGTGAAACCCTTCCAACAAAAGCTCTGAAAGTATCATCCTTCCTTGGAGCCCCTCATGTGTCAGGAGCTGAAGAAATTGTTAGACACCAAAATTATCTTCCAGGTTAGACATTCTGCATGGGTAGCTAATTTGGTTCCGGTAAGGAAAAACTCAGGGGAGATCCGCCTATGCATGGATTTTAGAAACATCAATAGAGCTTCAAAAAAAGACAACTACCCTGTCCCGCCAATGGAACATCTCTTGCAAACCATGTCTGGCTCTGAAATTTTCTCTTTGCTGAATGGTTTCTCAGGTCATAACCAAGTCCTAGTTTCGGAGGAAGACCATTTGAAAACTACCTTCTGAACCAAGTGGGGAACTTTTGCTCACAAACGCATGTCTTTTGGGTTAATCAATGCAGGAGAAACTTTCCAGAGGGCTATAGATGTATAATTTCGAGGGTTAATCAACAAGTGTGTAGTGGTTTACTTGGACGGCCTGACTGTGTATTCAAAGAACAGAGAAGACCACATCCAACACTTGACCCAGATTTTCGAAAGGTGTAGAAAATACAATATATCCTTAAATCTCATAAAACTATTTTTGGTGCCGAAGAGGGTAAGCTCCTAGGCCACATTATATCTCAAGCATGCATTCGCATAGACCCAGAAAGGATTAAGGCCATAGCTCAACTCTTGTTTCCTCACAACAAGAAAGCTATGCAATCGTTCTTTGAGAAAATCAATTTTGTGAGAAAGTTCACTCTCGATTCCGCAGAAACTAGCAAGCCCTTGCAAAAGATGATCTGTAAATATGTCGAATTTAAATGGGATGATGAACAAAAGAAGGCCTTCAGCGACATCAATAACGCTATATCCCAAGCCCCCATGTTGTGAAGTCCCGATTTCAATAAAGATTCCTTCCTCTACACTTTTTCCTTCGATCAATCGTTAGCTGTGATTTTGACTCAGAAGGATGATGACAACAATGAGCACTAACCTCCAAGGAGTGGAACTGAATTATCTTGCTATAGATAAATAGGCTTATGCATTCTACAAAGTAGTAAAGCATTTCAAATCTTACATCCTTAAGAACCATACCAAAGTAATCATACCCCACCCCACAGTCTGATCCCTATTTACGCAATAGGAGATGGGGGAAAGAAGAGGGAACTAGATGGCAGTAGTCCAAGAGTTTGATCTAGACATAAAACCTACTAAACTAGTTAAAGGACAAGGATTATGAAAATTGGCAGTTGAAGCTCAAGACCAAGTAAATGAAAACCTCGGATGGGATAATGAAATGGCACTATGGTGTGGTGAAGCTTCATACATTTCCCTAGGGGAAGAGTTGCGGTATGAAAAATTGACTTATCTCCTACATCATGGGACTTTCCCAAAAGACCTAAATCCCAAGGAAAGGAGAGATATCAGGTTAAAATCTATGCAATATCGCCTCATAAATTCAGTACTCTTCCAAGTCAATTCTGATGGGGTACTTTTAAGATGCCTCGAACGTATAGACAGAGACAAAGTTCTGAAGGAAATCCATGATGACCCTGCAGGTGGACATTTTTCAGGAGACACTATCCCTCATAAGATACTAAGAGATGGATATTATTGGCCCACTTTGTTCAAAGATGCCCATGCATATGCTAGAAAATGTAAAATTTGTCAATTAAGCATTGGGAAAGAGAGGATGGCAGCAGTCCCACTCCAATCGATGACCATTTCTAGGCCTTTTGAGCAATGGGGGTTAGATTGTTGGTTGTGGAGCCTGATTATCTTCCTAATTCATAGGTCTTTTACTTTCAGTCATGTTTATACACCATGAAGTATTTACACCCTAGAAGTATGTACACTCTTCCACGCGGGGGAGTGCAGAGGGGGGGTACCCCCAAAAATTTCCTTGTAAATGTATATTGTAATTTCATTGTAAATCTGAACCATTCATTATAAGGTTGCAGATATAACGGTAGAGATTATGTTAGGGTTTTTTTCCCTAGAAGGCAACCCTCTTTTATGAGAGAAATGTATTGCGACTATGGTTGATGGTGAATATTGTATTCTGAGATAG
>JASDQU010107128.1:27379-42388 GCA_032191745.1 Picea mariana
CACACTCCAAATCAGTCTTGCCACATCAGCACCGTATGATGAAATTAATCAGCGTCGAAATTTCTTCTCAGGAGGATACCAACGAGAACATTCACCATGTATCATCGATCCCCGATCTACCCAATAAGAAAGCGATGCGATGGGACGTTTTAGTGCTAAGATACATTGGCTCTGAAGCATTTAAAGAACTAATTAATTCCAAATCTTGCATTAGTTATCAATTCGTGCATGGACCAAATCATCTGTTTGAAATTACTCATAGGACACACCACCCTCCGCGCCTCTGTCGTCAACCCATGATGAACTGAATTGCAGGGATTCAACAACAGATATCGTTTGATTTCCACTTACAGCCTGAGTTAATTGGTTGATACGACACGATAGTTTCTTTCCTGTTTAAATTCTTTCGAGCGATTCATAAACAAGGTCATCGTGCAAAAACAAGTTCAGAGAATCCATAGGAGTGAGACGAGCAATCAGAAAGAAGTTTCCAAGGTCCAGTGAGTACTAAACAACAGGTTTAGCAAGCGTTACAAGTGTGTACCAGTCTATGGATTCTTTATGCTTTACTTCATTCATTTTTATCTTGTGTTACTCTGTACACATGCCCTAAGATTGATTTTGATGGCAGGAACAATGCCTCCAAGAAAACCAAACACTAGGAAATCTCTGAGAGCGTCAAAACTAAAGGAACCAGATGCAGGTTAAGGCTCTTCACCAACGGTCACAAAACAATAGGAATTTACTCCAAAGCTAGTGCCCGTCATCAAGACATCCACCAAGGAGGTTTTAATTCATCCTTCGACCTTTGGAGACACAGTGGCTAGCATAGGGACCAAGGCAATACTCTCGCATTGGGGAGAAATTTTCCAAAATATCAAGCGGGAATAATTCCATGAAAATATACCCCGCACAAAGACCTTGATATGAGGAAACTCATCAACAAATTTTTTCCGAATATTTGAAGGTCGTACTTGCACATGGTAGCGAGCATAACACTACATAGAACTCCTGAAGTGAAATATCGACCACACTGGCACACAAAGATGTTTGATCAATGATTACAATGGCGAGTGTGTCGGGGTTTTCCTTCTGGTGGAGATGCAGAATTACTACAAGCTCAGAGACCCGGAGGAGCGACTGAGCACCGATTTTCTTATAATCTTCTATGAGAAACATGACACCAACCAGGTGATGGCTTCGTGGTAGAGAGAGGATAAAAATTTCACCAATCAGACCTCCGACTGGTACCCGATGACCAACTTAAGAGAGTTGTATATCTATCTAATGGCCCTCATTTTCCGGTTGTATGGGGAGAAAGATTGTTCCATTTTTTTAGAGGCATGGATGCCTCTAGCTTACATGGTAGCCATTTCTAGGAGAGGTTTTAATTGGGGTGCCATCATTTCCAAGCAGTTGATCATTTTCATTCAACAAGCTCAGACACCAAAAGAAGGAGAGACTCCATCCTTCTACATGGATTCTTATTTATTGGACGTCATCTGTGCCATAAATGCCTTTGCCGGAATGAATTTGAGTTGGCACGCCTCAAAAATCCTGGTCCATGTATATTTCAGCATCTTGTGGGAGAATAGGTACAAGAAATCCTACTCCCTCTTCTACGATCAATTCATCATGCGCAATCATTTTAGTTTGTTCAAAAAAGAGTGCCCAAGACTGTCGGTTGTGGCCAAAAAGATGATATCAAAGGTTGGCCACTGGTATATGGATGAGTATGATACCTACATCAAGGTTTTCGAAGCCACCAGAGCACCACACCTGTTACCTATGTATGTCCTTGATCGACTAGTAGTAGGGGAAATCTACTACTAGACCATCCTACAAGGTTACAATGCTACTCTGGTAAAAGATAAGAAGCGGGCATTCATACCTTATGGATACCATATAGGTTTTTACATAGTAAAAGACACCGCTCAAGTCAAGCAGGAAGGGTTAATCCAGTTAAAGTTCTTATTCTAGACTAGTCATTTTTGCAAACACGAACCAAAGGGTCTAGTCCCAAAGCACACATCGCAAGTATCGTCATGCTAGCCATACGCCCATGATAGGTTTGAAAATGAGATTTTGACAAAAAACGTGCAGGATTGGGACGAAGTTGTGGCAAGGATGGTCGATCCTAGGATGACCAGATTCAAATCCATGAGCCTAGATTAACAAACAGAAACCCTAGAACAATCAGCTCAAGGATCCCTCCGGGCCAGAGAGGAAATAATAGTTGCCAAGACAATAGAAGCTCCCCAACAAGCGGCCAAAATAGCAGAGATTTCCCAGGTAACCCCGGTACAGGATAGGAGTTCCCCCAAGGCTCAAGATGTGCGGGACACAGGGTTACTCATGTATGAACAGGCTCAGTGGATGATGAATCAGATGTGAGATAACCCGGACCTCGTCAGGATGCCAAGGCTTTCGACCGATAGCCCAGAAGAAATCCCAGCGGGACCAAGCGGCCCTGAATTCATAGACCTTGTTAACATCAATGGGTTAGACGACCCTGAATCCACAACGTCATTGGTCAGATCGCCAACAGTTATTGCAATGCAGTCAGAGGCAGTCAGGGTATCAGCAGAAACAAGTGCGTCGGACCCCCTCCACGAGCTAATTAAAATCTATCATGATGATAAGAGCCCGACGATATCTCTCAGGACCCCTGTGCATGTCGAAGAAGAAAAGGGACCTGAGAATACATCTTCTCCTTTCCCCAACGTCCAAACCCAAGAGTTCCAGTAGAAAGAAATGGAAGTCGAAAGTGTCCCAGACACTAAGTTTCTCGATGCATCGGCTACCCAAGCAGATAGTCCTAGAGATGAGCTGAAGTCGAGCGGGCCAAAGGAAAGAACCCTGTAGCAGGAAGTCGGTTTTTCAATGGCCGATGAACAAGTAAGTATCTAGACTATCCCTGACACCTCTATTTCTATCGGTACGCAGACGCCCGATGAGCGACAAACAGAAGTTAGTCCTTCGGAGCATAACGAGGAATCTCTAGAACCCAATCTTAAACAAGTGTACACCATCAGAATTCTGGGGAATAAACTCACATGGGGGAATCAACAGATTCCTAAACCTATGGATGAAGTAGCTGACATACACGCCATAGCTTATGACAGGAAAAGGAAGGCTATCGTCCAGTGGACCACCAAGAAAATGAGGATCACTTTGGATCATTCCATCCTCTTCACTACATAGGAAGATTTGATAAACACACAAAATGCCAAAACATCCAAACTTATTGACGTAGGGAAAGAGATCTCAGACGCCACCCTAGATAGAGCAAGAATATATGAGAAGGAGTTGGTCGCCACCCTAAAGGAACTAGAACATTTGTGCCACTTGGATAAGTACCATCAGGACACCACACAGGCTGCAGTGTACCTAAGGAGCGAGTTCCAAGAGGCCTACAGTAGTTCACAAATGAGCGACACTTATTCATCGCAAAAATAGTTGAGCTTCAGGAAGATACTCTCATGGCACTCGTGACGTGCAAGGATATGGAGCGGTGGTATGAAAAAGCACAGCAAGCCATGGAGAGAGTCGACTACATTGGCACAGTCCAACAGGGCTGAGATAAAAAAGAACATGACATTCAGGTGTTGAACAAAAGCAGTCTTAATCGCATAAATAAGTCAGCCGAGTATTGGGAAAAAATGTCTCAGGAACCACATCGAGAAACTCAAGAGAAATGGGCCAAGTGCGACAAACACTGGAGTAAGATCAATCGGGTAATGAAGGACATCGAACTCCTCGAGTTTGGAACACTCGATGACTTTGTCAACTTGCGTGACATAGTCAAATCACACACCAAGCAAGATTCTTCGTGGGCCAAAAGACTAGCAAAGGTGATCGACACAATGCCATGATAGGTGCAGCAATTTATGGAACACCCGAACAGAGCTCGGGCTATGTTGCAACAGTTGAGTGCCAGTCTAATTAAGTATCGGGCACATGCGATAGAGATAAGAGAAATTTACGCAACCTCGATGGAACAATACAAGTTCCCATACGCCAACACCTGCGAGGAGTTGTTCATCAGTTGGTCGGAGAATGAGTAAAGTCACCCTTTCAAAGTGATATCTTAATATGACTGTTAGAAAACTGTTAGGATAGAATGCCATGTGGCGAGTTTTGTTTTGCCTAACTGCACTTTAGCCGTTATTTTTAGTTAATTTTATGTTATAAATAAGAGCATCGACCGATTAGTCAAAGGTCGATGGTTGTTGCAAGAAAATCTCATTTTTGGTTTTGTTAAGAACTATTTTCGAGCTACCTTGAATTGAGAAGTCCTTCTCGACCAGAGAGAAGATATTTTCATCAAATGCATGTATGATTGGGCTTGGAGAAGAACTATTTCCTATCTTGTCTCATGAATGGATGTTGTAACAAGAAAGAGACATTAAATCTATTGTTAAGTTATCTTATGCANTGCAGTGCTTTTCTTTAATGATGAAGATGAATCGTTGTGTTGTTGTGTTATGGATGATTAGAGTAGTTGAATTATTTTACTTGTCATTATTTATCGCATTTGTGTTTTCTTTCTGATAATTAAGTATCTCAGACAGTAATTGGATGCTCACATGGTTAACATATTAGTACTAGGCATGTAGTATAAAATTGTCGTCTGCATGCTTGAGTAGCGGGTTATCCCAAGCTCAGCCTCTTCTCCAATAGTTAAAACATTTTTCCCATTTTGTTGTCAAGTTGGTTTATACCGACTTCCATCTTATATCGGTCCCACCTAAGAGAAAAATACAAAAAGAGAAAGTCCAAACTGAAAGAGACACCTTCGCAAGAAAATGAAAATCCCATCGATTAATAGGCCAGATTGCAAGATCTGGAGAACCATTCCACTATTAAACGTTGCAGAGTCTATTTGGGTTCTGGTGGCGAGTTTGGTTCCTTCTATTGAATTTAAGGGATTTAGGACCCATCAACACACTACAAACAAATCTGGTAATGTTTGTGTTGTTGTACGACCCTATACCAACATGTTTTTTGAGGTGTATGTGCCTTTCCTTAAGCAAACATGTGTATGTACGTGACTGTCTCCACTGAGACCCTCATACATGTATGAAAACTCTGTACAACAACTTTTATATGACTCTACGCTTTCATCTGGCTTCTATCAGCTGAAACCCACCTATAGCTACCTTTGCTCTATCTTCTCCTTGACCTATATTATCTCTAGATGGACATCCTTCTCCACCTATCCAAGATCTTGAATATATTGCTTCATGATCCAACCCTCTCTACATCAACGCTTGGATGAAATATCCTCACCCAACTAGTGATATCTCCTCACTCTTGTGTAAGAAAAATTCCTTCTTTGCTTCTACACTCCTTGCACTACCAAAAGTCCTTATTTGCTATCATCGATCTTGGTCTCTCACCAAAAGTCTCTTGTGTAAACTCCCTCAAAATAAGTCTCTCACAAGTGTATCTCACACAAGTGTCTTCCTCCTTCACCATGGCCTTGCTTTTATAATCATGAGTTACAATCTATTTCTAATATCCAAAGCGATTGACGACTGAGATTACTTCTCACACTCGCTTAATATTTACATGCTTAGATTACATGGTAATTGCTTTTAGCACTTTCCTTAAATAACTCAATTAACTAATAAAAACACTTTTACTTTAATTAATTCCTTTTAACTAAAGTAAACTCAAGGATAGAAGGATTTCAACGACTTCCACATGTTAGACACATGCCAATGTAGAAGTACATGTATGATGCTACCACTACCATCAATAGACTTGGATATAATAACACATATTTGACATGTACAGTCTCTAGATGAAGTTCAACTTCTTCAAGTATCTTCTAGTGACCTTCTTTAATCGTGTCTTCTTTTTCCTTTTGAAGTTGCAATGTGACCCCATATATCAAATTCTTATGTCCATGTTCAATTATGGATTGCATTTTTTATTTAACCTCATCAGTATTTAGGGATTTCTCGACCTTCTTGTAAATTTCCTCTCCAAGTATTTTGGTAGTCTCTTCATCCAAGATCTTTGTTTTTTCTTGATTTTGACAGTGCTTCTTTTCTTCTTTCAATCTCTTCACCTCATCCATTAGTTTATTATTATGGTTTCATAATCTACATATTTATTCATCTTTCTTTTTCAATTCTTCCCTTGACTTGTCCTTTTCCCACATCCCTTTTCTACTCTTTCCATGTTTTAATTTTTGAACCTCCTTAATGAGTGCTTCATTAAGGACTCATATCTTAGATATCTCACCACCCTTCTTCTTGATCTTTTCTTTTGTTTTGTTTTTTTTAACTCATCCTCAATTTTATGCATCACTTCCATTTTTAAGTCCTTGATCTATTTTTTTTAGAAGAATTCTTCAAATACTTCCCCCATGAAGTTTTTTCTAGTATCTATATTAATACCCATCCATCACTCCCAATATTCACCATAAAAATGAAGACTTACCCCAAAATTATTCTTACCATGTTCCTTTACCATCCTCAACTATTCCATGGGATTGATTTCATCTTTATCTTCATCTCTTGTAAATGTAGGTATTTCCATTCATTCTTAAGTGAAGTCTAACCATAATCCTAAAGTTCTTGTTGGATTTTGCATGTCTATCCTAACACTGGGGGGTTGAATACTTAGGGTTCATCGAGATTTGACCAAAAAAAACCCAAGGCGTCGAGATATTAATCTTCAATCGAGGACCAAAGAAGGTCTCACCCAAGATGCCATGAGAATCACAGGGACATATGGTCTTGTGTCGGGTGAAGGGATAATGCATACAAGGAAAACTCTTAGGATTTCATACACTCATTGATTCATAATCCATTAACATAATGATATGCATGAATCAGTAACACGAGCATCCATTCAACTCAGAAAACACATATCAAATGGTAGAGAGAAATATGGCTTTGTATTATAATCATTAATCTTCGGAATCCATACAGAAATAGACTCATGTCACATAGAATTTCACACCTACACTCTGATTCACTCAAAAAACATTGCATTACACTGTGCCAAGTGCTCTCTCCCCATTTTCCACACCAAAATGACTCTATTACAGACTCTTATTAGAAATTTTGCACGACTCACACAAAATTGATACAAAAATTATACAAGAATCATACAAAACTCGAATAGACTTTGACTCAAAACTAGATTGTTCTTCTCCTTCTGTACTCGACTCTATCTGCTACTTTTGATATGGATCTTTGTTGCTTCCTTCTCTTCTCCTCTCTCTTAAATGATCACTAATTATGCATGTTTCTTCTTTCTGCATGTATCCCACGTATCCTCTTGGAGCATGGAAATCATAACTAACTTTCCAACTCATTCATGATCTTTCCCACAATCCCCCGGACCATCTTTGCTCATCATTTAGGAATATTCCCAAAGATATTCCTAGATTCATTCTACACACAATATCTTCTAGATCTTTTGCGTGTAGTACAAAACTTGGTTGACTTGTGCACATTACTCCTTTGATCCGTGCAGTTGTTGATTCTCCTTGCATCACCTAGTGTATATGTGCATGCCATGCTTATTTGTGGAACCCATAAAACTAACCCAAAATCTTGGGTGCCAACATGCCCCCAACACTATTAGTTGGCCCATGCTTGAGCCAATGACACTATTCATGAGTAGGCTTATGGATTGAATTGGTATCTAACTGAAGTGGATTGATTGGTAAGTCAGTACAAGGCTTGAGTAAGAGTAAATCATCAAACTTGGATGTTGTTGCAGTCGTGCTTGAGTATGAACAAAGCATCAAACTTAGTTTTGGTTGTAGTCGTGTTTGAGTAAGAGAAAATCATCAGCCGAGGTTGTGGTTATAGCCCGACATGGGTCTTGGAATGAGTCGAGCAGCCCCTAAGGTGAAATATGGATTTGGAATTCATTTGTTCGGGCTCTCGATCTCTATGTTCTCGAGATTATTTTAAAGAGGATAAGGGTAGATGTTTTTCAACATGCACTCCAGAAATCCAAGTACTAACCAAGTGAACGCCTACAACTAGAACTTGGCTCAGTTACTCAAGCACCTACTAGGAATTGGCCATGAGTACAGGATCCATTAGCCATGACCACCATCTTCATGATGTCTCGTTCCACTTGGTTTATAGGGGGAAGACACGGAAAATTGAAACTGATAGAGAGGGTAGCTCGAATAATCAAGTTGTCAGCATCAACAAAGGTGATGATCCATGGCGTCAAGCTCACCAGTTCTCGACTGAGAGAGATAGCATTATGTCGAAGCTTCAAAGCACAATTCAGGGAACTACTTGGAAACTATATGCATACCATTGGTGAATTGTAGGTTGGTGCCATGCCCAGTAGTTGCACTCAAAGTTGCAACTGACATGAGAAGGAAACCGTAGGAGTTTGGGCCTCCTGTGTGGACTGTGAACCATAGGGAGCCATTTGTCTACTGGAAAGGGCCATGGGCTCTAGGAATTTGTTGTGGGACTAGAATTCCTAAGATAATGGATCTAATGGCTAAATCTCCGGTGGGATTGTGCAACTAACCACTTATGGGAGCTCTATTCGTGGATAAATGGAGGCTCCCTCCAAATGGGGTCGCACTGGCAGGATGTAGAAATAACTAGGAAGATGGCCAGGAATGTGTTACATGAAGTTATTGATTTTCGATCAACTCTAAGCTTTGGGATACTTGTACTAACACGTTGTTGATCCCCATGGTGTGGTTTGTAATGGCATCGATCTGTTGTACTAACGATGTGCCTTTTGAAATGTGGCATATTAATTGTTTGTGTACCATATCCTTGTGTGATCTGGTCGAATCAAGTTGCTTGAATCTTCGGTGCTTATAAGCATCACATAGCCCATACCTTTCTTGTGCGATTCTATTTTCTTGTCCAATACCTTCTATGTTGCTCATAACTTCGCTTGATAGTGGAAATTCGTCAAATTCGTGGACCTATTATCTTGTCTTTTCCTCTTACGTGAGCGGAATGGGTCATGTCATGCCAATAAATGTGGAAGCATGCTTAGTATGTACATGTATATCTACCTTATATTCTACTCTACTCCTATGCTACACTAACTCTTGCATTGCTTTGAAACATTCAGAGTGTACTCGACCCCTACGGGCCATAATACACCTTAAGCCAGCTTCCATTAATAAGTCCCTTGAGTGGCCAACTCTATAGCGTGGACAAATTTGTCACTCCTGCTTCAATGATATAGACCAAGAAAAATGAGCCCAACCATCACATGCACAACTTTCCTGGGTGTTTGAGAAATTCGATGTCGTATAACAACACCAAAGTTCAACCTGGTTGTAAAATTTTGTGTCGAATGTTATGGTCGTGTCATGATTTTTGTCTTTGCTTCTCAACCACTTGACTGTATCATGCCATGCAATGGTCCTCTTTCAATTCCATAACATCATCCAACTACTGCTGAAGTGATGGTTCATCGAACATTTGAGTGGTTATGGCAATGCACAAACTTGGAACAACAAACTCTAATGACATGATGGCCTCTTTTCCACAGACCAAATTGAAGGGAGTATGCATAGACAACCGCTTACATGTTGTTCTATATTCCCATAGTATTGTTGGAATACATTGATCCCAACCACTTGACTATATCCTGCCATGTGATGGTCCTCTTTCAGTTTCATAAGATCATCCAATCGCTACTGAAGTGATGGTTCATCGAACATTTGAGTGGTTATGGAAATGCACAAACTTGGAACAACAAACTCTAACGACATGATGGCATCTTTTCCATAGACAAAATTGAAGGGAGTATGCATAGTCAACCGCTTACATGTTGTTCTATATTCCCATAGTATTGTTGGAATACATAGATCCCAGTCATCGTGCTACACATTACAAACTTTGGTTAGGGTATGCTCTAAAATTTTATTGAATTCTTCAACCATACCATTAGCTTGTGGGTGATAGGGGTGTTATTTTGGTGATGGATCACAAATTCTTGAGTGTGCTCATGGATAGTATCATTCAAGAAGTGCATGCCTTTATCACTCATCAACACTTTTGGACATCCAAACCTTGTAATCACATTCTCAAATATGAAGTGTACAGTCATTTCTACATTGCAATCCTTGACTTGCGTAGCTTCTGACCATCGCGTCAAATTCTCTATGGAAGTAATAATGTAGTGCACACCTATCTGGCGCACCAAGGGACTGATTGGTCCCACAAAGTCAATATCCCTCTTGCCTAATGGTTCCAATGCTATGATCAAGAACAAGGGTAATTCATCTCATCGACAAGGCTTTCCGATGTATTGGCCGAAGTCGCACTATTTACAATATTCCTTGGCATATGAAAATATCGATGGCCACCATAATATTATGTGCATCACCTTATGTGTCACAACTTTTTCGATGGTGTATTCCCTTGCAATACCTTCATGAGCCTCATACAAAATCATGGCCCACTTATGGTCGAAGACACACCTACACAGAATTTTGTCAACGCCCAGCTTGTACAGGTGTCTGATGATCAACTGATAGTCTGCACTACAAGTCACCTATTGGTGATGTTGTGGATCTATATAATTGGTCAATGCTTGTCCTACTATGAGAAATTTGACAATCTCGACAAGTTTATTTGGGAATGCCTCGACTTTAAATATTTGTGCATCAAGAATTTTATTGTCTAAGTTGCAACTTTCTTTCCCTGAAACAATTCTTGAAAGGTGGTCCATGCGTACATTATGTTTTTCTGGCTTTACGACTACTTTAGATTCAAACTCTTGGAAGAACAAAAGCCATCGATATATTCTCCCCCCCAACCCTATCTTGTTGACCAAATACTTGAGTTTTGAGTGGTCAGTAAAGAACTTGAAGGGGGTGCCTAGCAAATAGTGATGAAACTTTTGCAAGGAATATACCGTAGACAGGCACTCATGCCCTATTGTGGTATAATTATTCTCTGAATCAAATAAATTGCGGTTGTCAAAGTAAAATGGATGATAAATGTTCCCCTCGCTGAGTTTGAAGAGAACTGCACCCAATGCAATGGATGACATGTCTACATGAACATGGAAAATCTTCATCCAGTTTGGAAAGAATAAGATCGGTGTAGTTACCAACTTATCCTTCAATGTATCTAATGCACCCTGACATTACTATGTCTAAAGGTACTTCGTATCTTTGTGCAATAGTTTCTCAATCGACGCAACAACCTTCGCATAGCTTTAAATAAATTATATTTAATACCCTATGTGACCCAAAGTAGTCTGTAGCTCCTTGATTGAAGTTGGAGCCACTATGTCTAGTATTGCAGAAATCTTCGCTTGATCCACCAATAAACCTTCCTTGCATACCATGTGTCTGAGTAGCATGTTGAATAGTATACAAAATATACACTTCTTCAAGATCAAGCAATTTTTTAGTTGGCGACACATATCCAACATCAATCATAGAGCTTGCATATGTTCTTTTAATAGGTTGAACATTGTCTAGTCATCTAGGTACACTTCCAGGAACTTATGAATAAAATCTTTGAACGTTGCGACCATTATTCTAGAAAATACCGTAGGTGCATTCTTCAGCTCGAAGGGCATCACCATGTAAGCAAATGGGCCCCATTCCATCACGAACATTGTCTTGGATTGATCTTCTTTGGCAATTCATACTTGATGATATCTCAAGAGGCAATCTATGAATGAGTAGGCCTCTCGTCCACCCACATTTACTAGTACTTCATCAAAAAAAGGTGCAGGGAATGGATCATGTACACATATCGTATTTAGGTTGTGCATGTCAACACAAATCCTTATGTTGTTCGTCTTCTTTGGTTGGAAGACTATTTGACTAATCCACTCTAACGCTTCTATGGGAACAATGATCTATACATCCAACATCTGATACAAATCCTTGCGCACCTTCTCCTTACACTTGGGGTTGAGGCGATATGGTCTCCTTTTGATTGGTTTAGCATATGGATTTAACTAGATTTTCATGGCCCTAAGGGATCTCGTGATGCCCTTCATATTTGAGAGGCTTCGAGGAAAAATATCCTTGTATTCCTTTAGCAAGTCTACCACTTGGGCTAGTGATGCCATCTTTGGTGCTTGTTTTGTACCAATATTATGTTTTTTTGTCTTAATCAGGCGACCATGGTCCAACGTTGTATTATCTGAAGCCTCCCCTTCAACTCCACCCTCACCCTTGGTTTCATTGATTTATATGCCTCTGGGCTCATCTTCATCGACATCATCACTTTCAATATTCTATCACTATATCCGCCTCTTTCAATTTTTCCATTGGATTGTGATAGGCATAGACTATCTTCAATGTGTATTATTCAGCTAACGATGAAAGATGAAATCCTTAATTCATAAGAATGCCTCCTTATGCGCTGGGACTTCTTCCCTGAAATTGAATGTCACACATAACTACATACTAACACTTCCCCACTCTCATGTTTGCCTTCTTATTTCCTCTTGGATGTACCAGCTTCCAAGGACCATGTGATCCATTGAATGGACAAACTCATGGACCCATTGTGTGCAAGGGATCTAACACAGATTTGTAAGATCTAAAAAAAAAATCAGATTTTACAATAAATAAAAATATATCTACAGATTTGTTCTCATATCTACAAAGAATTTTGGAGGAAAAATTAAAGATTTTCAAAATAATAGCATATCACAACAAATTAATATTTCATAATTGCAAATAATTTCCCTAATTTGAATAACAAAATACCTCTTTGAAGACTTTGATTTTTTTTATGAAGAAACCAGGCTTAAGCTTTGGAATCTTCTTCTTCATAAATACATCATTGTCTTCTCATCACCATGACTCTTTCATCACAATAGCATTCTCCTCACCATGGCTCTGATACCATGTTAAATTTTAGAATTTTTCTTAGGCACGTAATTTTATTGATCAGAGAAAATATTATCACATAGTGGGTGAGAGGCAGAGCATATATATAAACTCTCAACACTTATCTCAATATGCCATGTGTCTTTGACTAACAACTCAAGAATAATTACTATGACAAGGATGTGACAAGGCTAACCTATCTCCTAGGAAATACACAACTTCTAGAATAACTTTATTAATATAAGAAAAATACTTAACTAAATAAAATTTAGGATTATTAGGCTAATAGTCCCACTACTTCTGCAGGTGAGGGTTCTACACATTCCTATTTAGGAACAAAGAAGATCATGATCTCATCTTTCGTAGTGGTCCATATGTTTTTGGAACCAAAGGTATGTATGTAAACATATGGACACCTGATTTCAATCTAGAAAATGGCATTCCATCCACGGTTCTAGTTTGGGTGAGGCTTCCTCTTTACAATAAATTGAAATACATCTATAGATTTTTTCTCATGTTTACAAAGAATTTTGGAGGAAAATTTGAAGATTTTCAAAAGAATATCATATCACAACAAATTAATATTTCATAATTGCAAATAACTTCTCTAATTTGAATAACAAAATACCTCTTTGAAGACTTTGATTTTTTTGATGAAGAAATCAGGCTTAAGCTTTGGAATCTTCTTCTTCATAAATACATCATGGTCTTCTCATCACCATGACTCTTTCATCACAATAGCATTCTCCTCACCATGTCTCTTATACCATGTTAAATTCTAGAAGTTTTCTTAGACACGTAATTTTATTGATCAGAGAAAAGATTATCACATAGTGGGTGAGAGGCAAAGCATATATATAACCTCTCAATCCTTATCTCAATATTCCATGTGTCCTTGACTAACAACTCAAGAATAATTACTATGACAAGGATGTGACAAGGCCAACCTATCTCCTAGGAAATACACTACTTCTAGAATAACTTTATTAATATAAGAAAAATGCTTAACTAAATAAAATTTAGGATTATTAGGCTAATAGTCCCACTACTTATGCGGATGAGGGTTCTACGCATTCCTATTTAGGAACAAAGAATATCATGATCTCATCTTCCGTAGTGGTCCATACTTTTTTGGAACCAGAGGTATGTATCTAATCATATGGACGCCTGATTTCAATCCAGAAAATGACATTCCATCCACGGTTTCGGTTTGGGTGACGCTTCCCCTTTACAATAAATCGAAATATATCTACAGATTTGTTCTCATATCTACAAAGAATTTTGGAGGAAAAATTGAAGATTTTCAAAAGAATAGCATATCACAACAAATTAATATTTCATAATTGCAAATAATTTCCCTAATTTGAATAACAAAATACCTCTTTGAAGACTTTGATTTTTTTTATGAAGAAATCAAGCTTAAGCTTTGGAATCCTCTTCTTCATAAATACATCATGGTATTCTCATCAGCATGACTCTTTCATCACAATAGCATTCTCCTCGCCATGGCTCTGATACCATGTTAAATTCTAGAAGTTTTCTAAGACACGTAATTTTATTGATCAAAGAAAAGATTATCACATAGTGGGTGAGAGGCAGAGCATATATATAACCTCTCAATCCTTATCTCAATATTCCATGTGTTCTTGAATAAAAACTCAAGAATAATTACTATGACAAGGATGTGACAAGGCCAACCTATCTCCTAGTAAATACACAACTTCTAGAATAACTTTATGAATATAAGAAAAATACTTAACTAAATAAACTTTAGGATTATTAGGCTAATAGTTCCACTACTTCTGCGAGTGAGGGTTCTATGCATTCCTATTTAGGAACAAAGAAGATCATGATCTCATCTTCCGTAGTGGTCCATACTTTTTTGGAACCAGAGGTATGTATCTAAACATATGGACGCCTGATTTCAATACAGAAAATGACATTCCATCCGTGGTTACAATTTCTACATTGTTGGAATGATGCAACACTTATATCTATAGATAATGCTTTGGGTAAATATATTGACAGTGCATTGTTGAAATATCATATGTTTGTTTGTGCCAGGATCTACGTGGAATTGGATCTGTAGAAAGGATTTCCTAAATATGTTCTCCTCGCCTTTGAAAACTAGAAATACTTGCAACAGGTGGATTATGAACAACTCCCCTTCAAATGTT
>JASDQU010107128.1:53528-70578 GCA_032191745.1 Picea mariana
GGCTCAGCCGTATCATTCCTAGACCCTTTCTGTCAAGAATCTCCCATTCTTCATCCTTCATGGTCGTCGGCTTCTTTGCTACTCCACTCAATGGTAGGAATAGATCCTTCTTGTATAAAAAATCTTCCATCTGCATCTTCCATAACTGGTAGTTTTGGCCGTTAAATTTCTCGACCCTAAACTTTCCATCTTCCGACATTGCTCCCACTCGAACCAGGAACCCTCTTTTCCTGCGAGTTACCTTACGCTCTGATACCAGTTGTTAGAAAAATAGGACCGCATAGCAATAAAATAAAACGAATGCAGAAAAAAAACACAGAAGATACACAATACAAGAGAGACACAGATTTACGTGGTTCACCCAGTGTGGGCTATGTCCACCAGAGAAATTTTGAGGTCTTTTCTTTATTATTATCCAGCAAAATGAAGGGATACAACCTACAGCAAAACCCGTTGTAACTTCCTCTTCTTTCTCTCATAGTCTCCTCTCTCAGAATACAATACTCACCAACATACATAGACACAACACATTTCCCTCATAAAAGAGGGTTGCCTTCTAGGGAAAAAAAAGCCTAACATAATCTCTATCGTTAGATCTACGACCTTATAATGAAAGGTCTAGATTTACAATGAAATTACAATATACTTTTACAAGGCAATTTTTGCTTTAGGGGCTTCGCCCTCTGCACTCCCCCGCGTGGAAGAGTGTACATACTTCTGGGGTGTAAATACTTCATGGGGTATAAACACGGCTGAAAGTAAAAGACCTCTAAATCAAGAAGATAATCAGGCTCCACAACCAACAAGAGGGAGATCGAAACACCTTATTTTTTCATAAGCAAGCAAAAGTTAGGGAAATGAGGAAAAATGTGAAGGAAATTAAATCACACAATCGAGATATTTTGAGCTCCTTTGATGATATCAAAGTTGAGGCAGTCTATCATTTTGAATATTTATATGCAGTAGGTGTTATAGGATAAATCGGTAAATGGGGACATAAACTAATCTCCCTAGATCCACCTGGATCTAGAACAAAATAGGATAGGACATGACGCTTCCCCTAAGTTATAATCATTGATCTAAGTTTCAAAGAAGGAATTGATGACTTACCTTTGAGATCGCTTCCCTATATCTTTGTTGTTCTCACTTCGCTCCGGTGCTCTTGTGAAACCAAATCTGCAATAACACAAACCAACCAAAGTGAAAGAAACTATGATAGATTCAATGAAAACTTAGACATTGATCAAGGAGTCATGTAATAAAATGAGAATAATTTTATGGGAAAGAAACATGCCACTGTATTATATTGAATAAAAGTGGAAGATACAACTGAAATGCCTTGATGTCACAAGTTCCCTTTTAGTGGTCCTTCATTCCAACACACACATATATTCATTCTAGAGTTTGTATGAAGGTGATCTTCAAAAGCTTGATGGGTGACTGCAGACCTCAAGCATCAACTGAAATAGTATTCTTCACACAATCTCCAGCCTATTCTTCCAGCAATCCTTTGCTCAACTTTGCTTAACTGTGCTTAACCTTTTCCATGAGAAGCCCATTATTATATAGGAGAAGCTGAAGTGGTTAAAGGGATGAGGATGATCCCACCAAATCAAAGAAGTCAGTAGGATCGTAACCATGCAAACGCCACCTCACATTCCAGAAGATTACCCTTCTAGAAACTTCTTGAACCTCTTTCCTCTTTTGGCTTTCAAACGTCATCACACTTTGCCTATATAGCAGCTTGTGGAAATTTCGCAGACCAGCTATATCGCAGCCTACATAAATCTTTGATTTCCGCACTGTACACTATGGGTAGCCTGCGATGTCCTTCTAAAAAGTAGTCTTGCAGAGGAGGAAAGCAGTCACTTTTCTCAGGCAAAAGATGATTTTGAGGGCCTGATTACATGCTTGTAAGCTCATCATCAGGGTGACCAAAATAATGTGTAATAGTAGGGGAAACTGTAGAACTGGAAACAGTTGAATAACTATTGGAACACATTCCATGTATAATAACCCACGAAGAAAATGAGAGATTGATGGAGACTATACAGGTTGAAGAGCTGTAAAAATTAATATGGGATCTAAACCTAGATAAAGCCCCAAGATTTGATGATTTCCCCATTAGCTTCTACATATATTGTTGGCCCATCGTCAAGGGGGACCTTATGATAATGATCAAGTATGTTCATAAATAAAGCAAAAAGGGGGGAGGCACTAACTCTACATTTCTAACATTAATCCCTAAGGAAATTAGTTCGTCCAACTTTTCTTGATTTAAGCCTATCTCTCCTTGTAATACATCCTATAAAATTATGTCCAATATCCTTTCTATTAGGATAAAACCTCTTCTTCCCAAGCTTATATGCAAAAATCAAGGAGGTTTCATGGCTCAAAGGAAAATTGTGGACAACATAATAGTAGTACAAGAAGCCATCCACTCAAGTAGAGCATATAAGAAAAAAGGTATGGCCATTAAAATTGACATGGCCAATGCCTTTGACAGGGTAAGCCATAAGTATATGTTTCAGGTTATGACCAAATTCTTATTTAACTCCCCCTTCTTCCATTAGATCGTAGCTTGTATCAGTAAACCCAAGATATGTCCCTTGGTCAATGGCAGACCCTCCTTCTTCTCTCTCCCCTCTCTTATAATAATCATGGTGGACTCTCTGAGTAGGAATTTAGAACATGTGAGTGTTTCTAGAAATCTTCCCAGCCTCAGGATTGTTCGAGGAACTAAAAATATAAACCACTCTCAATTTGTTAATAATATAATACTACTAGGAGGAGCCTCTACAATAATGGCCACTAGATTTAAGAATATTTTAGACTTATTCATGCATGTCTCTGACGGGCTCATCAACTATAGTAAGTGTCAAATTTATGCCCGAAATGTTAGTCCCTTGGTTATATGACTAATTTCTAGAATTTTTTCTTTTCCCTACAAGGAAAATTAGTCTTCATTTAATTATTTAGGGATGCCAATAAGCATCAAATCCTCACCTTCTCAACATTGGAAACCAATCTTCGATAAAATCAAAAAGAAATTCAATTAGTGGGGTGCTCATTGGTGTAACCCAGTAGGTCTCCTTGTTCTTATCAAGTCAACATTATCAACTCTCCTTATTTATCAATTCTTAGCTCTTTTGAACCCAAAGGGTATCTATTCCATGTTGGCTCAGTAGATGCGAAACTTTTTGTGGCAAGGGGGGGAAAGCAATACAAAGATATTCCACTTGGTCAATTGGAAAACTATCCACACTCCCAAAGCATGTGGGGGATTAGGCATAAAATGTACACTATTTATGAATATGGCAATGGGAGCTAAACTATCGTGGAGGCTCATTTCAGGGAAGTATGATTGGTGGAAAAAAATCCTCCAAGGGAAATATTTGGAAGGGTCATGGTTGAGATGTCTTGATCATCCCTTAAATTGCCAGATAGATTCACCCATTTGGAAACTTCTCCATAACTCTTAGCCAATTCTCCAATCTATGCTCACCTAGATTCCAGGTAATGGGAAGAACATTAATTTATGGGATGACAACATAATGGAACAACAACCTTTACTGAACTTTATAAAGTTAGCCCCAATTTGACTATAGTTAAACCAGCATAATAAAATCACATTTTATGGCATCTCATCATGGACAACAAAAGGAAATTGGTCCAATTGGAATTTTGGACATTTCCCTATGTACCTCAACCAATGCATCAATTGTCTCAAATCATTGCTAAGAGGTTGTGCACCACAAATGAAATCATTAGCCAACAAATGGTCTTGGGGAAATTCTCATTATATTGTTAAGCAAGGGTATCATTATCCATTGGCCAATAATATTAATTTAACAAAAACATTCGTATGAGGAAAAATATGGCACACAGATGGGCTCCCAAAAATCAATATATTATGTTGGAGTTTGGTCCATGGAAAAATATTAACAACATAAAATCTACCAAAATGGGGGATCCATGGACCTACATGGTGCGTAGTATGCAAAAGTGAAGAAGAGCTAAGGCATCACCTCTTTTTGGAATGTGAATATGCTAAACAGGTCTGGATACATGCTTTAGAAGGGATCTATCATAGGCATATAAAACCATACAACCAGAAACAACTCTTTGATAATGGGTGGGGCAGTATCAAGGTTCCTTTATTAGTAAGCCTTTATACAAATGCCTATAGATGGCTCTTCCCAAATATGTATGCTGGAAAATGTGGTTGGCTTGTAATGAAGCCATATTTCATCAAAAAATGTTAGTGCTAGAATAAGTAGCTTTGAGTGTCAAGCTCTTGCTAATAGAGGGAATTAGAAGTAAAGCTTTGAAGACAACAATCGTAGAAGCACTAGAAACTAATGAAGAGTATTGGTGGAAGAAAATCAACCTCGGCTCTTCACTGGAAAATAATACTTTAAATCCTAGAATATCAAGTTGGAAGTTTCACTTAACTCTTCAAGAATTTGATCAATGGAAAAATAACACTTAGTCCTTTCTACTCTTTTTTTATGGAGCTTCGAAAGGAAATCCTAGTGAAGTAGGTGTGGAAGGGCTCATTTATGACCCTAGGGGGAATCCAAAACAAACCTATGAGTGAAATTTGGGAATAATGACCAATGACCAAGTAGAAGCTTATGGTCTGATGATGAAACTAAGACTAGTTATAACTATGAAGATGAAGGAGTTGATCATACTGGGGGATTCATGCCTTATAATTCAGTATATGTGGGGGATCTCCTCACCCTCATATTTCCACCTAGATTTGTCAATGGAAAGGGAGCGAAGCTTATGTGAAAATTTTGAAAAAATAACATGGTATCATGTGCTCTGTTGGTCTCTAATTTTGTCTTGGTTTAGTGAGAAACCTTTATCCTAAAACCCTTCTTACCCACATTTCATTTTATGTTTCCAGTTGATTTCAATTTTTTTTTTAGCATCTTATGGTTAGCATTACAGTTTTTGGATAGTTTATTTAAGTTTGATTTTGAAAGACATCGTTTTAAAACGAGGTGTCATCATTTATGCCTATTTGAATTTTAAACTTTCAAATTTTTCTAAGTCATTAATAACGCTACAGGAATAAGGCTATTCTCGTAGCGCCAAATAATCATGCCTTGATACGTGCCTGCTATCCAGATTTCATTATGATGACACGAATCGTGGGTTGAGAGTTCGCATGCGTCCATGAAAGCTTGGAAATCATTTGCAAATTCAACCATTTCATAATTTGATTCCTGTGTACCCACGCAGGATTCATTTTAAATCACCCGTGATCGTTATATTATACCAGTTTGATTTTGCTAAATTCAAATGCAGGTATTCACTCAAAGGAGCAGTATACACTAACAATTGCAGGTGGCAAATTTGGAACCCGGGGGCGCTAGTCGCAAAATTGTGTTTTGATGGCGCCCAAGAAGAGCGGACAGGTTGTCAGAATAGAACCAGAGGGTGCCAAACTTCTTGAATCCTATCCTGAGATGGCTCAAAGGTTCAGAGACGCTGGGTGGTTTGAATTCCTTACCACTTTTCAAGGTTATGATGAGCAGGTCTCCATGGAGTTCGCTCTGAATTTTGATGGTCACAAGGTGGAAATCGGTAAGATGTTGATGCTAGTGATAGAGCAGACTATCACAAAGGCTTGCAGGTTGGTGGTTGGAGGAGAAAGATGGTGGAAGAAAGAGCATGTGGTTACAGAATTTGTAAACCAATTCCTGCTTCCAGATAAGAAAAATCTCGATTGGAAAAGGGGAATACCTCGTGGTTGGATTCGACCCAAATGGCACATAGCTCTGATCGTGGTCCACAGGTATATCACCTGCGAAGGTAGATTCTCACTGGTCTATATCTACCACATCAGGATACTAATGCATTTAAATGGTGATTACACTTTAAATCTCCCTTATTTTCTGCTCAAAATCTTGACAAAGATGTCAAACAGAGTGCAGTCACTCTCCACCAATGCTAAAAGCAGCCTATTCCATCAAGTCCTAATTAAAACCTTAGTCATGTATGCTTTGAATGAATTACAGAAGCCTTGGAGCTGGCTCACGCAATCTTTAAACCCTATCACTCAGTCCAATAAGCAAAAGAAAGGCAAAGGGAGAAAGACTGTTACACAGAGCCGAGATATTTCCGATGAAACCCCAGTCAAAGAGGAGATGTCTGATATCAGGGTGACTAGGAGGAGCAGAAGTAAAAGACCTAGGTGGAATCGAGAAATTGAAACGTTTTATGAAGAAGATGTTACAGGGGAAAATGATTCAAATAAAGATCTTGACACTCAAACTATAGTGAAGTTTGAAACACCATCAACCAGTAAAATGGGTGTTGCAACTAAAGGGATAAGGGTTAAAGGTGTGTTTGTATCACAAAAACCTAGAAGGAATTCTACTAGGGTCAGTAACAAGTATAGACTGAAGTCAAAGGCCATGTTTAATCCATCAATCAAAGAAGAAAATGTTATAGTCATCGAAGATGACTCTAAGAATGTTGAAGCAAGTACCAGGAAAAGGGAAAAAAGAACTTCACTGCCTAAGAAACCAGACAGCAAAGGAAAAAGAATGATTTCACCATCTACAGGACCTGTAACGAGAGCTTCAACCAGATTAGCAAAAGCTAAAGAGAAGGCTAAATGTATCAGTCAAACCCCTGAGGATAAACATGATCACCTTGAAGACTCAGATCGCATATCAGATGTGCCTGAAGCTATAGATTCAGCAAGTTCTGATGAAGAACATAGCTCGGGATTAGTCTAAAGTACCAGGTTGAAGCGAAGCAACCCAAATTTGCCTTAAACTTGAATGAACCTGCACCTTTTGAAGAATGCTCTGGATTTAGAGTTAAAATCAGAACTGATAAAGAAAGGATCAAGGAATTTCAGAAAACAATAAGACAATTAAAGAAAGAAAAGGCGCAAATAGAACAATGGAATGCTCGGCAGCAAGAAAGGATTCAGGGTTTTAAAAAGAAGAAGAAAGAGAAAAGGGCATTGCTCAAAGAACTCGGGGAGATTAACTTCATACTCTATTGGCACAATGTCGTGCTTACCACAAAGCTCAAACAGAAAAATGATAAAGCTACTGCCGTGATTATATCCTAAAGGTAACATGGAAATTTGCTACAATCATGATTTAAATGTTTTCCAGAAAATATGGCAAAGCTACTCATTTTTGGTTAATGAGATGCTAAGACCTCGATCTGTTTTACAAAATCAAACTAAATTCCTATTTTGTAGAGTCAAATGTAAATGCTAGCAATATTTTACAATATCAAGCTGTTGAGTTGTGATCTATTTTGGGATTGTAGAAGCTCATTTTGAGTGAACTACCTTAGTAGTTAGATACTATTCAAATCTAGTCATTAAATCTATACTAGATGATAGGATCTGGAAGTTGTATAGATAGTTTAAATAGACAGAGGAAAGACTATGTGAGGGTCGAAAAATTGGAGATCCAGGGGACCATTTTGTGAAGCTCATTGTAAAAGGCATTTATGTTCAATTTGACACTTAATAGCAAAGGCATATGGATGGTTAGACCCTCTTTTTTCTACTCTGTTATTTCTTTATTCATGCTTGAATTCATTATTCAGATTGCAATGTTTTTTTATTCTTGATTGTTAATTTATATAGTGAAAATTTTGCTGTAGAGATAATTTTTCAAGTTTTGATATCAAGCTAAATGTCTTGTTTCTTTATGACATTTTGAGACGAGAATTCATGTGAAGTTGACAAATTGAAGACTTCATCTTCCTTTTTCTTATATTAGTTTAATCCATCTATGTGTCTACCTATTTTTCAGCCAATGGGATTTGATATGTTCTGATCTTGATTTTCATGTCATGTTGAAACCTTGAGCCAGTTTTCAACCACCCTACAAAAAACCAAATCATAAAACCTTAAAAATGCTTTCTAATAAATGAATGATTCCCTAGCTTGCCCTCTCACAGTCAAGTGCAACTTTAGGGACTAACATTTTTGGCATCGTTGTCGGGGACGAAGAAACGAACAGATCTTCCTTGGGGAAACGACAAGTTTACATTCAGATCTTAGTGGTGAACAAGATTTTGGACAATTATTTAAGACTGTGATTATTCACCTGCCGACTCCTCTGTGGTAATTTTGTCTCCTAAAAGAGAAGGTAAAGGATCTAAAACTCCTCTAAATTCTTCATCATCTAATAAGAGACCAGTAACCAGGAAAAATCCAGATCTTGAACCTGTTGCAGCAGTTCCAGATCCTGAAAAGCTATTAAGAAAACCTAAAGTTCTTTCTGGTCAGTCTTCAATCTTAAAGGGAAAATTGTATTCAGAAAGTTCTCAAGGACAATCATCTGAAATCATCAAAACCCAATTAGATGAAGATGTGAATCCTGAAAGTGAAAATAAACCTGCTATTGAGTCTGATATAATTTCATTCCCTTCAACTATTTCAGAATTAACTCTAGACAGTGGAAGTTACTTACTTAACTCATTAAACAAGAGTATCCATACTTTTTGTCTGTGACTGAAACTTTGAGAGGTCACAACATAGATATTAAGAATGAACCAGAGACACCTTCTTTGTCTCTTGGATCTGTCTCATCTGAGGATTTTAGATCACATTATTTTTCATTTGAGAATCCTCTATTTCTCAACCCATTAGTTGACCTTAGTCCAGAAGAGAAATCCTTATCTGTTAAAGATCAATACTCAGGGACAACACATATAGGTTGTAATACACAAGGGATGCCTTCTCCTTCAACATTACCAATCTTACTCACTCCCAGAGCTCCAAAAATAGCTAATATGGCTGCAGACATAATGGACGAAATAGTGGCAGCAAGGTATGCACCCTTGGTTCTTCCACAATTCATGTATGCCTTTCCACCAAATGATTATATGAGATATTTGCCTAGATTTAATGGAGATGGATCAGTTACTGTTGAAGAGCATTTGAGTTCATTTTATAGTTTTGAAGATAATTTCAATGTAGAGGATGTTGATGTGTGGATGAGACTATTCGTACAAAGTCTAAATGGGGAAGAAATAAAGTGGTTCAGGAGTTTGCCTCCTAATTCAATAGCTGATATCATAGCATTAGATGATGCCTTTCTTAAACACTGGGCAGACAAGAAGGAAATTTTATACTACATCACCGAATTCGGTGCTTTAAGGAGGAAACAAGGTGAATCAATACCTGATTTTACCAAAAGGTTCAACCAAATGTATGGTAAAATCCCAGAGGAGATAAAACCTTCAGAGACATCAGCTAAAATCACTTTTGCCAATGCATTCGATGTCAAATTTTCCTTGTTGCTTAGGGAAAGAAGAACCATTACCCTCAGCCTGATGCAAGGTGTTGCTATTGAGGTAGAATCAAACATATTAGCAGTAGACAAATTCAAGTCTAGAAATGAAAGAGACAGAAAAAAGCAAAAGGAAGAATTGCCTTCATCTTCTAATTCAGCATCTAACTCTAAAATGTATGAAATGGCTAAAATGATGAAAACTCTGACATCTGAAATGGCAAGGTTGAAGATAGAACAAAAACATCCTAGTAGACCTGCACAAGAGGGCGGTTACAGAAATCCAAATCAGTTCAGGAGACCAAACAATGTACCTCAAATCTTACCAAGAGAAAGAAAAAACCAAGATGACCAAAAGGTGTTACCTCCTTTTCAGAATAATGTAGTAGATGAGGAGGAGGATGAGGATGATACAGAAGAAGACCCTGCATTTCATTTGAATGATTCTGGATCATCTCCTCTACATGTGACACAGCAGGATTATGAAGATGCCTTGATTGCAAATCACTTTGAAGAAGGGGACGAAGATGAGATCGTCCAACATGAACCTAAAAGGAAAAAATACAATCTCAGATCTAGTTCGAATGCACCTAAAGTTGATACACATATTTCCACAAAGAAGGTCGGTACTCCAGTTAAGCCGGGAATTATCAAAGGTGTTCCCAAGACCCAAGTTGATCAATCATTGAAACAACCTGCCAAGGATAGTACTGTTGACATAAAGGAACCAAATAGAAATGTTTATGCTTTCAGTTTAGGACACAAAATCAACAAAATCAAGATTCCAGTGCCATTATTAGAACTCATGAAAACAGAACCTTTCAGAAAGACTGTCCTCAAGGCTCTACAGGCTCTAGCTCATGTCACCTTTTCAGATACGGTCAATCTAGAGGATGAAAACCATGCTATAACTATTGCACCTCACATTGAAGATAGAATTGATGCCTCTCCACCTTTTTACATTTCATTAAATATCCATGACAAGATATTGCACAACTTCTTAATGGATTATGGTGCATCGCATAATGTAATGCCCAAGGTGGTGATGGAACAATTAGGGTTGGACATTACTAGAACATATCATGATCTATATTCTTTTGACTCCAAGAAAGTCAAATGCCTTGGAGTTATGAAATATGTGGTTGTTACTCTATCTCAATTGCCTATGAAGAGTGTGGTATTAGATGTTATCGTGGCTGACATACCACCAAAATTTGGAATCCTTCTTTCAAGATCTTGGGCTAAGAAGATAGTTGGTACTTTACAGATGGACCTTAGCTATGCAACCATACTTGTTTTTGGTGGGGAACAACGGAGATTATACAGAGAAATTAGATTGGCTTATTTGGTAAGTGATCACAATAATCCCACTAATCATCCTATATATGTTGTAGAAGATGATCTTAGTTCTTCTATTTTTCATATGAGTGAGGAAATGGCAGAAGTATCAGTCAGAAAGTCAACAACTACAGTGGGAGACAGTAAAGACAATTTTGTTTAGAAAATGTATTTTGATGGAGCATGTTCTAAAGAAGGTTCTAGAGCTGGTATTGTCTTCATTTATCCTAGCAAGGAGGTTATCCCCATGTCATATAAACTCGAATTTGACACCACTAATAACATCAGTGAGTATGAAGCTTTGATGTTAGGTTTGAAAGCTTCTAGAGATATGGGAGTAGATAAGTTGTCTGTTTTTGGAGACTCGGAACTTATTATTCACCAGATCAAGAATATATACCAAACCAAACATCAAAGGTTAAAACAATACAAAAATGAGGTATGGGATTATGTGGATAATTTCTTTTCTGCATTTAATATCACTTTGTGCACGGAAATTTGAATCAGCAGGCCGACTCTTTGGCACTAGCAGCTAGCAACTATAAAACTCCTATGTTTCCTAATCTGAAATTCGAAGTTGAAGTCAGAAACAGACCTTCAATACCGGATAATATAAAACATTGGTAGGTTTTTAAAGATGATGAGGAAATTCAAAGATTTTTGAAAACTATTGAAGAGTTTTCTGACATTTCAATTGACCAAAATGATGAAGATGGAGAACCAGAAATACATGCTGCAGAAGTCCTTCAAGATACAATTGTTGGCCATAAAATCATTGAACTGAAGACAAACCATCTGCCCAAGGGTTTGGTCCCATTAGAAAGGTTGTTCGATCATAATGATGTTTCCAGGAAGGCTATTATCTGAATAGAAGAAACAGATGTAGTAGACTGTGACATCAGTCGGATGCAAATCCCAGGTTGGTAAAAATATCTAGGAAACTGTCAGAAAAATAGAGAGAAGCATATGTTGAATTAATGAAACATTATTCAGACGTTTTTACATGGTCTTATGAAGATCTGAAGGTGTTTGATACAGAGATTATTCAACACAAAATTCCTCTGAAACCTGGATCAAAACCTGTTAAACAAAAGTTCAGGCAATTTAATCCTTTATTATTACCTATAATAGAAAAGGAGATGAAAAGGTTGTTGGAAGCAAAAATCATAGTGCCACTGAGATAATCGGAATGGGTAGCCAACCTTGTACCTATCAGAAAAAATAACGGAGAGATAAGGCTCTGTGTAGACTTCAGGAATCTAAACAGGTGCTCTCTGAAAGACAATTATCCATTACCAAAAATGGATTATATCTTACAAAGAGTTGTCGCCGCAAAG
Organism: Picea mariana; assembly: GCA_032191745.1. NCBI lineage: Eukaryota > Viridiplantae > Streptophyta > Pinopsida > Pinales > Pinaceae > Picea > Picea mariana. The sequence goes on from JASDQU010107128.1 coordinate 65,491, forward strand.
AGAATCTCTATTCTTGATGGATATTCAAGGTACAATCAAATATCAGTAATGGAAGAAGACAAAAAGAAAACATATTTTACCACTCCTTGGGGCACCTTTATGTATGAAAAGATGTCGTTTGGATTGATGAATGCAGGAGCTACATTTCAAAGGGCTATGAATATCGCTTTCATTGGGGAGAAAGACAAGTTTGTGGTTATTTACCTTGATGACATCACTATATTTTTGACATCTGATGATGAACATTTACAGCACTTGAAGCAGACCTTTGAGAAATGCAGGAGGTATGGCATATCACTTAATCCTAAAAAATCACATTTTTCCATGGAGGAAGGAAAGCTTCTAGGACACATTGTTTCACCTGAAGGTATTAAAATAGATCTAGAAAGAGTAAAGGCTATTCAACAAATCGACATTCCAAGAAATAAAAAGTCTATTCAGTCATTCATTGGTAAAATTAATTTTTTAAGGGGGTTTATACCTAACTTTGCAGAAATTGTCAAGTACATCATTGACATGTTGAAAAAGGATGCAGAAATTAAGTGGATGCCAAAAGCGAGAGAATCCTTTGAAAGGATCAAACAGGCTATCGCTCAAGCACCTGTTCTAATTAGCCCAAATTACTCCAAAGAGTTCATGATTTTTTCATTTGCATCAGAGAATACCATAGTTGTTGTTCTTCTGCAGAGAAATGAGCAAGGATACGAGCAGCCTATCTCTTTCTTTAGAAAAACCCTCAGAGACTCTGAATTGAAGTATGATTTAATAAAAAAACAGGCATATGCCTTGGTAAAGGCTTTAAAATCCTTCAGAGTATATGGTCTTCAATCTAAAATTACAGCTTATGTCCCAAGCCGTGCAGTCAAAGAAATATTGGTTTAGCCAGATTGTGAAGCAAAGCGAGGGAAATGGATAACCAAAATCCTGGAATATAATCTCACCATAAAGCCTACTCAGTTGATAAAAGGACAAGGCCTCGCCAAATTAATGATAGAATCTAATTGCAAAGCAATTGGGTTATACCATCTGTCAAACATGACACGGGACTCTTCTGTCTAGATTGAAGAAATAAATTTACAGATAAATAGCAAGTATGTTTCTTCATAATGGTACAAAGATATCATATTTTTTCTGCTGAATTTTCAGTCTCCCCCAGAGTTGGATAAATCAAAATTCAAATCATTAAAGTTGAGAGCTGTAAAGTACTGTATTGTTGATCAGACCTTGTTTTGGAAGGATCCCAACAGTTTTTTGTTGAGGTGTGTGGATGAAAAGGAAGCTAAACAAATCTTTCATGATCTGCATCATGGTGTCTGCGGAGGCCATCATCATTGGAAGGCTATTCCCTTCAAGATTCTTAGAGAAGGCTATTATTGGTCGGTTCTATTCTCATATGTTTTTGCTCAGGTCAGGGCATGTGAACCTTGTCAGAAATTTGTTGGAAAGCAGAAACTTATATCCCTGCCTTTGAAACCAATCATCACCCATGGACCGTTTCAACAGTGGGGATTGGATTTCATCGAAGAGATTAATTTGTCATCCTCAAGACAACATAGATGGATTCTTACAGCCACAGATTATTTTATGAAGTGGATTGAAGCAATTCCGACTCGGAATACGACAGACAAGGTAATCATGGAATTTCTAGAAGGATATATTTTTTCTACGTTTGACTGTCCTAAAAAACTGGTCACTGATAATGCATAGGATTTTAAATCAAATTCCATGATTGAATTATGCAATAAGTATAGTATCAAATTGGTTCATTCTACCCCCTACTACCCCCAAGGGAACGGACTGACAGAATCTTCCAATAAAACTCTGATAAGGATTATCAAAAAATTATTAACAAAAAATAAAAAATCATGGGATTCCAAGTTAAAGTTTGCCCTTTGGGTTGATCGTATCAGTAACATGAAGTCTATTGGGACATCTCCTTTCCAAATGGTATATGGGACAGAAGCAATTCTTCCAACTCAATTGGGCCTATCGGTTTTAAAGTTTCTGCAAGAAGAACTAGAGGAACCCAATGATGTCCAAAGAATAATTTTTCAGATGATTGAAGTTCAGCAGGTCAGAGAACAGGTAAATCAAAAAGTTGTTGCTCATCAGAGAAAAATCAAAGCTACATTCGATAAGGGAACTAAGAAAGATGTTTTCAATGAAGGGGATTTGGTGTCAAGATGGGATGCCAGGAGAGAGGATAAAGCAAAACATGGAAAGTCCGATAACCTATGGCATGGTCCTTTCAGGGTAGCTAAGGTAATCAACAATAACACCTTTCTCTTGCATAATTTGGATAATATTGAAATTTTTGGGGGCCCAGTGAATGGGAGGTTCTTGAAGCACTATTTTCTCTAAGGGCTCATCAGGTTTCAGTTAGTACAGTAGGTTTTTTCTTTCAATAAAGACTCCATATACCCAATGGACTTGTTTTTTACAGTTATGATGAGAATAAAAGACTGACAGTCACAGGGGAATCAATAAATCAGAGATAAAGGAAAGGCAATGGTCTGCAGTTCTTGGAGTTTATTATTAAAACTCCATCCCCAGAAGGAGCCAATGTTAGTCTCTAATTTTGTCTTGGTTCAGTGAGAAACCCTTATCCTAAAACCCTTCTTACCCACATTTCATTTTCTGTTTCCAGTTGATTTTATTTTTGTTTTTAGCATCTTATGGTTTGCATTACAATTTTTGGATAGTTTATTTAAGTTTAATTTTGAAAGACATGGTTTTAAAACGACGTGTCACCATTTATGCCTGTTTGAATTTCAAACTTTCAAATTTTGCTAAGTCATTAATAGCGCTATGGGGATAAGGCTATTCCCGTAGCGCCAAATAGTCATGCCTTGATACGCGCCTGCCATCCAGATTTCATTATGATGACACGAATCATGGGTTAAGAGTTCGCATGTGTCCACGAAATCTTGGAAATCATTTGCAAATTCAACCATTTCATAATTCGATTCCTATGTACCCGCGCAAGATTCATTTTAAATCACCCATGATCGTTATATTATACCGGTTTGATTTTGCTAGATTCAAATGTAGGTATTCGATCAAAGGAACGGTATACACTAACAATTGCAGGTGGAAAATTTGGAACCCGAGGGCGCTAGTTGCAGAATTGTGTTTTGATGGCGCCCAAGAAGAGCGGACAGGTTGTCAAAATAGAACCAGAGGGTTCCGAACTTCTTGAAGCCTATCCTCAGATGGCTCAAAGGTTTAGAGATGCTAGGTGGTTTGAATTCCTTACCACTTTTCAGGGTTATGATGAGCAGGTCTCCATGGAGTTCGCTCTGAATTTTGATGGTCACGAGGTGGAAATCGGTAAGATGTTAATGCCAGTGACAGAGCAGACTATCTCAAAGGCTTGCAGGTTGGTGGTTGGAGGAGAAATATGGTGGAAGAAAGAGCATGTGGTTACAAAATTTGTAAACCAATTCCTGCTTCCAGATAAGCAAAATCCCGATTGGAAAAGGGGAATACCTCGTAGCTATATTCGACCCGAATGGCACACGGCTCTGATTGTGAGCCACAGGTATATCACCTGCGAAGGTAGATTCTCACTGGTCTATATCTACCACATTAGGATACTAATGCATTTAAATGGTGATTACCCTTTAAATCTCCCTTATTTTCTGCTCAAAAGCTTGAAAAAGATGTCAAAGAGAGTGCAATCACTCTCCACCAATGCTAAAAGTAGCCTGTTCCATCAAGTCCTAATTAAAACCTTAGTCATGTCTACTTTGAATGAATTACAAAATCCTTGGAGTTGGTTCACGAAATCTTTAAACCCTATCACTCAGTCCAATAAGCAGAAGAAAGGCAAAGGGAGAAAGACCGTTACACAGAGCTGAGATATTTCCGATGAAACCCCTATCAAAGAGGAGATGTCTGATATCAGGGTGACTAGGAGGAGCAGAAGTAAAATACCTAGGTGGAATCAAGAAATTGAAACGTTTTATGAAGAAGATGTTAAAGGGGAAAATGATTCAGATAAAGATCTTGACACTCAAACTACAGTGAAGTTTGAAACACCATCAACTAGTAAAAGGGGTGCTGCAACTAAAGTGAAAAGGGTTAAAGGTGTGTCTATACCACAGAAACCTAGAAGGAATTCTACTAGGGTCACCAACAAGTATAGACTAAAGTCAAAGGCCATGTTTAATACATCAATCAAAGAAGAAAATGTTATAGTCATCGAAGATGACTCTGAGAATGTTGAAGCAAGTACCAGGAAAAGGGCAAAAAGAACTTCACTGCCTAAGAAACCAGTCAGCAAAGGAAAAAGAATGATTTCACCATATACAGGACCTGTAACGAGAGCTTCAACCAGATTAGCAAAAGCTAAAGAGATGGCTAAAGGTATCAGTGAAACCCTTGAGGATAAACAGGATCACCTTGAAGACTCAGATCGCATATCAGATGTGCCTGAAGCTATAGATTTAGCAAGTTCTGATGAAGAACATAGCTCGGGATTAGTCTCAAAGTACCAAGTTGAAGCAAAGCAACCCAAAGTTGCCTTAAACTTGAATGAACCTGCACCTTTTGAAGAATGCTCTGGATTTAGAGTTAAAATCAGAACTGATAAAGAAAGGATCAAGGAATTTCAGAAAACAATAAGACAATTAAAGAAAGAAAAGGCGCAGATAGAACAATGGAATGCTTGCCAGCAAGAAAGGATTCAAGGTTTTAAAATGAAGAATAAAGAGAAAAGGGCATTTCTCAAAGAACTCAAGGAGATTAATTTCAGACTCTATTGGCACAATGTCGTGCTTACCACAAAGCTCAAACAGAAAAATGCTAAAGCTACTGCCGTGATTATATCCTAAAGGTAACATGGAAATTTGCTACAATCATGATTTAAATGTTTTCCAGAAAATATGGCAAAGCTACTCGTTTTTTGTCAGTGAGATGCTAAGACCTCGATCTGTTTTACAAAATCAAACTAAATTCCTATTTTGTAGAGTCAAATGTAAATGCTGACAATATTTTGCAATATCAAACTGTTGAGTTGTGATCTATTTTGGGATTGTAGAAGCTCATTTTGAGTGAACTACCTTAGTAGTTAGATACTATTCAAAT
>JASDQU010107128.1:70598-85507 GCA_032191745.1 Picea mariana
CCTCGATCTGTTTTACAAAATCAAACTAAATTCCTATTTTGTAGAGTCAAATGTAAATGCTGACAATATTTTGCAATATCAAACTGTTGAGTTGTGATCTATTTTGGGATTGTAGAAGCTCATTTTGAGTGAACTACCTTAGTAGTTAGATACTATTCAAATCTAGTCATTAAAGCTATACTATATGATAGGATCTGTAAGTTGTATAGATAGTTTAAATAGACAGAGGAAAGACTATGTGAGGGTCGAAAAATTGGAGATCCAGAGGACCTTTTTGTGAAGCTCATTGTAAAAGGCATTTATGTTCAATTTGACACTTAATAGCAAAGGCATATGGATGGTTAGACCCTCTTTTTTCTACTCTATTATTTCTTTATTCATGCGTGAATTCATTATTCAGATTGCAATGCTTTTTTATTCTTGATTGTTAATTTATACAGTGAAAATTTTGTTGTAGAGATAATTTTTCAAGTTTTGATATCAAGCTGAATGTCTTGTTTCTTTATGACATTTTGAGACGAGAATTCATGTGAAGTTGACAAATTGAATACTTCATCTTCCTTTTTCTTATATTATTTCAATCCATCTATGTGTCTACCTATTTTTCAGCCAATGGGATATGATATGTTCTGATCTTGATTTTCATTTCATGTTGTAACCTTGAGCTAGTTTTCAACCACCCTACAAAAAACCAAATCATAAAACCTTAAAAATATTTTGTAATAAATGAATGATGCCCTAGCTTTCCCTCTCACAGTCAAGTGCAACTTTAGGGACTAACACGCTCCTTGAACTAACTAGAGAGGTCAGCAAAAGAACCAATAAGGCCGCATCAAAAAAGGAGATTGGGGGGGGGCTCTTCATAGACAATATCCATCATGATACTCACATACCCTAAGTCTAATAATCAATTCCCACCCACCATAGCACCCAAACGAGGAGGGATTATGTTTTTTAGGGGCATGGCTTCTATCATCATTAATATTGGTCTATGGTCAAGTTTGTGACCTCTGTCCAAATTCATCTTCCCTCAAGAGTTATTTTGTTCATGTATTTATAAGATGGATGTCAGCCTTGGTTTAGGCACCAAAATAGACACTAATTGAAGTGGTAGGTGAGTAATGTAATCGACTCCAGGGATTTGTTGATGAACACAAACAAAGGCTCCATGATACAATTGAATGGACAATTTAACTCTTGTCTCATACTCGGGTATGTAACTTATGTTTCTCCCTCGTATTTAGAAGCTTTGTTTTGTTTAACTTTGGTTGAACTCAAATTCTAGGGAAAAGCTATTAATTTTTGGTTGAAAGCTTCAATTCTATTATCTGCCCCCTCCCAAATATTTACTTCCTTTGGGTTACTCTCTCTTCTTAATTTGGGACTATTTATTCAAGCCCTCTATTCATTTTTGTCTTTGGCTCTAGGGTCTACCTTTAACCTTTATCTAGTTGTTTTGATATCGTGGTATCTGTATCCCTAGTTATTATCTCTTTTGCATACAATGGGGGGTCTCCTTGGCCCTTACCTTTGTCTGATTTGAACTCTGTCTCTCAGGTTGTTTTGGTTAGATTAGTTCAAATGGACCCCTCTAAATTTCACTATGTTTGACTCCGCTATGAAAAGGCCCTAAAAGAACCTGTTAAAATTCTCCATACTCATTCAGAAGAACATGGCAAGACAGAGTGAAGTATCCAAGTTAAAATAGAAATGTTGATGGGTACAATGGTACTTCATATTGAGCAATTGGATTGGCTCTTCTCTCAAGTTCAAGCTCTATAGTCCTAGGAAATATCCTTTCCTCCAGACCAACCTTTGAACATGGCATCCACCACCTCTTTTGGCTCCCAATGGTTATAGTTGGTCATTTCTCCATTTGTTCCTAAGAATATTCAAAATATCCATCCCCCATAGTCAGAAGGACTTAGGCACACAAATTAAACAGTCACCTTAGTCCACGAGCTTATTAATATTCTATAAATGGTGGCAACATTGGGTACGTACAACTAGAATTCAAGTTCACGATTTCAACATACTTTTCTGAAATTACTAGTTTTCAAGATACTAATCTCTAAGTTTTTTGTAGCAAGTCATGTCAAGGTGGATAATGCATTTTTGAAAAGTAATTTCATGGTGGACTACCATTATGTAACCTTTCTTTGCATGCCTAGGCTGCAATTTTTTTACTAATACGAATTCCCTAGTTTTGTTAAAAAAAATTGAAGTGATTGGACGTGCAATATTGGAGAAACCTTCAATGAATCTCATGTAGTAACCAACCAACCCCATTCAACATATGACCTCTGAAATGTTCTTTGGTGCTAGCCATTCTCTAATTTCCTTAATGTTTCATGGGTCCACTACTTATATGCCCTCCTCTGAGATAATGTGGTCCAAATAGTGGATAAAATGAGCACTTTCTTGGCTTGGAATACAATTGGTGCTCTCTTAACATCTGTAGCACCTTCCTCAAATGCTTCTCATGCCCCTCCTTTGTTTTTGGAGTAGACGAGAATATCATCCAAGAATACAACTACAAACTTGTCTAGGTAATATTTGAACACTCCATTCATCAAACACATAAAGAAAACTGGTGCATTTGACAACACAAATGGCACTACTACAAACTCATAAAGGCCATACCTTATTCAAATGTTGTCTTGTGAGTCTTCTTATTTAGTTATCACCTGATGGTAGCTCAAAATTAGGTCAATATTGGATAATATCCTTGCTCTTTTCAGCTCGTAAAAAAGATCATTGATCCTTGGCAAAGGATACTTGTTCTTTATGGTAATATTATTCAACTACCTAAAATAAATACACAGCCTTAAGGTTCCATCCTTCTTATTTAAAAAGAGTACTAGGGCACCCGAAGGTGAGACACTTGAGCGTATGTACCCCATCTTGAGCGTATGTACCCCATCTTCAATATTTCTTCTAGATATGTTTGTAACTCTTTCATCTCTATTATTCTCACCCTGTAAGGAGTCTTGGACACTGGGGCATCTCTAGGTATCAAGTCAATGGAGAAACCAATGTCTCTTTTTGGTGGCAATCGTGGCATTTCCCCAAATGCATATTTATACTCCTTCAAAATTGCATAATCTTCAAGATTTGGCACATTATCCTTAGTTGGCTCTTCCATATGTGTTGCATATGTCTAACACCATTTTATGAAGCTTCTTTTCAGTTGCAAGGTTGAAATATCTTTGATGGATATATGCCTTAGGGTACCTTGAATTGTTCTTAAGTTCCCTTCCTCGTCCAGGCATGTGAAAACCTTGTTGTAGCAATTTAGGATAGCATGGTGCTTGTCCAACCAATCCACACCAATCAAGCAGTGATATGATGTTCAAATATGATTTAGTGCTAACTCCATTCATTTCCACTAGACAATATTTGACAAACTCATTGTTTCTTCTCTTGGTTCTAGTGGCTATCTAAACCAACCAAGAGTTTTCATGCTTACCTCTCTTCAATTTAAACCTTTCAACCAAATTAGGATCTCTTTAGCTATGACTAGCTCCATAGTTAATCAGAATAGCTATAGGTTGATTATCAATCTTAATTTCCACCTCAATCATGTGGGATTGGTAGTTTGCTTGTATGTTATCTAGGGTTGCATAAATCATTGGATTGCTTATACCCATGTCTTCCAATGTATAAACATCTTGGATGTTGTGAACAATACTCATTCTCTCTTCCTTGTGAGGACAATCCTTGAACATGTGATCTCCTTCACAAATCCAACACCTCATGCGCTATTGTCTTGAACTTTTCCCCAAAGGATTTGGCATATTTGACTCACTTTGTGTTGGCTACCCTTGCTAGTATGCGTGTTCCTGAAAAATGTTGGCTTGGATCCCTTCTTACTTTAATCCATCCTTCTTTTCTTTTTATCATCCCAAGCCTTTTGAAAATATGGCCTTCTTTTATTATGCTCATACAAATACTTAGCTTTCCTCATGGCTTCTTCCAAATTCCTGGGCTTATCAAATTTAATTTTATCCTTGTAGAGAGATGGCATCTGTAACACACTCGACCCCTTAGGTATCTATTAGAGGGATGGGGTATAAAAAATTTGTGTTTACTCAAAGATCACAGATCCTCTTCCTGATATCTCCATCTCCTTCTTCTCGTCGATAGCTTTCCAACAACTGTCACTGTGCTCAAATCCGAGCTCAGGATTGGAAGTTACGCCCTTGTTTAATGCACAGGCTTACGAGATTGTGGCGTTCGACACTCCAGTGTTGAATGCCCGTCTCTCTATTCGCATATCCTTTGGAGTCCCAAAAACCTGAAATTTCTCCACGTGGTTCCGGCCTTCTGCCCTTTCGACTTATTCAATACACCACCCAAAACCTCCAGAATTCTGAAACCCTAGACTTCCAAAGGGCCCACACTTACACATGGTGGAACGTTAAATGCAGAGGCAGAGGCAGGTAGATCTGGGCCTTCGACCGATTTACCCCAACATTCCAACATCCCAAGTTCCCCAAAGTCCCAAACTCCTAGTGTCCCAGTACTCCACAAACTTTTGGGCCAAGCGAGCATGCGCCAGGAGGACGACACGCGGCAAAGGGCATAGATGACACATGGCCCCATTAATGGGTGACATGAGTCATGTTGTAATGGGCATATAGGGTATGTAAAAATCATGAATCAAGGTGACATGTGGCATGTTGAACACAGGTCCACGTTACCCTAGGTGACGTCAGCATGCCACGTCACTCTGGACTGACAGCCTCCAGGAGTGTATAGCCTCTCCTACCTGTGAAATCGCCCAAAGCTTCGAAGCCTGAACTTCTATCAGCAACCTCCCAATACTCCTTTTATCCCACAGTCAAGATAGTTCCACGTAGATCCATAGATCTACGGCCTCTGTCACTTCACAACTTCGGCATTCGGGGGCTAGGTCATCTAGTTTCCTTTTTACTCCTGGAGTGGTTAGTGGCGGGCTGACCACGGTCTAGATCCAATGTTCGGGAGGGATCCCGATGCATCCTCAGATGGAAGGTCATTGTCACTTCACAACTTCGAAATTTGAGGGTTCTACCCGATTAACACTCCCTTTCTCCTGGAGTGGTCAATGCCAGACTGACCACGGCGTGGATCCAATGGTCAGGGGAGATCTTGAAGTGTCCCCGAATCTATGGTTCTTGTCACTTCGTGATTTCAACGTTAGGGGGTTCCACCCGTTTAACACTCCCTTTCTCTCGTAGTGGTCAACGCCATACTGACCATGACGTAGATCCAACAGTTAGGGAAGATCCCAAGTATCCTCTAATCTACGGCTTGTGTTGCTTTGTGACCAATAAGTGGGTCAAGCTTTAATGGTGGGATGGATCCCACGGTCATGGTCAAGGAAACCGCCAGACGTCGGTCAACTTCGTTGGTAACCGTACTAGCAGGTTGCCTTCAATTGGTTTCAAAGGTTGTAAAGTCATAATGTCTCGTAGCTCAGGACTCTTGGAGTTTCGAATCCAAGATAGCTTAGTTCCTTTCGGGCCTAGTGAAGGGTTCCAAGGTCCCCGTCATATGGATTTCCCTAACAGGTCTCGGGGATGCATGCTCAACTCTTAGCCGTGATTTGATTAGGTCCATGGACATGAGCCCTTAGTCACAGATGAATGATTTGAAGGAGATGCCCTCCCTCCACAAAGCTCGAATTCAGTAACCCACGAAGGTAAATCTGAGGGGTCGACCGGACTAAGGTGTTCCAGCAAAGTCTGCCCCAACTCTTACGTTACAAAATCAATCCTTGGGAAAATTCCCTTAAGGATTTTCCAACTAGTATATAAATTGTGAGCTTATTCCTAAACTTATATGAAGACCCATGTCTCAAAGTTCTCCTACTGCTAAGTAGAGGCAAATATAAACCATTCAAATGCAGGGATTTACAGAAGAATGATAAGCATATCTAAAATTAATCAAACAATGCAAATTTTAGTCATAGACACAAACATCCAACCATCATTTCAATCCTAGTACACACTGTATAAGAATACTTATCATGAAACTAGATAGTGAAGCGACTGCTGAGAGGGGTGCCCTTTTCCACCCAACTGTAGGCACAACCACTCATGGATGGATTTACCACTGGCCACCCACTAGCTAGATCATGATGCACTGAGAGAGAGACTCTTCCTTCTCGTTCAACAACAACTAGGGATGGAGATCGATCTCCTCTTCCCATAGGAATTTAGCAAATCATTTCTCCCTCTACCAAGAAAGGGGGTTTGTGATGAGTGTTTCCTCTGTCACTCATCTTTTTCCAACCCCGTTTATCATATTGGACTGAAGACACTTCCCAACAAATACATGTACCCAGAACAAACTCATTTTTCAGTTCTCTTCCAAACCAGAGAGCTGCACATGCTCTCTCTCTTCAGAAAAATGGTCTCAAGACTCATTTCCCTAGTATCCTCCTCTCTGCCCACAAACTCCCTTATTTTCTTTCCTTCCTCAACAATATTGCATGGGTCTGAATCCCCATTTCGTGGTCAAGTAAGGAAGTTTTTCAGATGGGTACTCTATCCATATCCTCATTGACTCTTGAGGAGGACTTCCCAACTACCAACCTGACTGGTAATTTATTTCTAGGTTAGAGGACTGTTCTGGGTTTGAATAATTTAAATCCAGTAAAGTACTGGTCTGGTGGGGGTCATCTCAACCATTTTCGGTTCCCCTCACCGTCTCTCTCATGCATCATGATCTACCTTGGAAAACCCCCTCAACAGTTGTGCAACAGTATCCATTTTATTTAATAACAGAAATACATACATTACCTTTTATAACAAAAAGTTTCATCAATTCCAACATCCACACATATTCAGTCTCCAATAGTATTTTGGCAAGTTATAGTTATATTTACAAGCTGGGGGAAACAGGGGTATTACAGCATCCCACTCAAAAATCTTTGAATTTCCACCTTCTCATCCTTGATGAAACCCACATATCTCAAAAGCTCCAAGAATTTATTTTCATAATCTTCCATAGTCATGTTTCTAAGCTTTAGTTGAAAGAAATATTGCATCTTATTGTCGTAATAATGCTCTCACAAGTATTATTGTTGGAAATACTTTTTGAATTGCTTCCATGAGACTCTCTTCTCATCTAGATGCTTACCTTCTTGAGTTGGTCCCACCACATGGAAGCTTTCCCCTGAAGATGGTAAATGGCAATCCTTGCTTCAAGGTTGGATGAGTAATTGTGTAGATGGAAATATTTCCTCACACCCAACAACCATGCTTCAACATCTTCACCTTTCCTATGCTCTCCATCAAATGTTGGTGGCTTGATCTTCCTAAGTTCCCCTTGCAAAATTTCCAACTCAAACCTTCTTCTTTGATGCCTAACATGGGACAAACTTAGGTTGCTCTTTGATTCTGAAAATGTGTGTGATCTCTTCGTTGAATGTCCAGGTGAATGGTGATGTCCACTAGCACTTATTGAGTGCCAAGATCCTTTGTAGTTATCCCTCCTAGCATGAGATTCATGTTCTGCTTCATGTCTTGTACTAGAATTCTTATCGATTTGCCTTTATATATTGTTCATACTTTTTAGTAGCTAAGTATTAATTTTATTATGCTATTCTTACGCTCTTATCAACCTTTCTTTATTATCTTGTAGCTCTGCACTTCCATCCTCAAACTATTCATAGTTTCAACTAACTCTACTAGCTCCACTATACTTCTATGCCCATTGGACTAAGTCTCTCCGTTGCCTACGTTGATATTCAGGCCTTTCACTTCTTCTTCATGGCTGTAGTTTTATTTTGCATCCTCCATATTGTTGGTCCTCATATTAAACTTGATCTATTTTTCCCATTCCCCTAACTCTGCAAAATGTGCAAGAAACCATTGTTGTTGGAAATTATGCATAATGTAAAATTTTCATTAATTAGGCTACAAGTCCTTCTTCACCTCATTTAATGAAGAATGTTGATGTGCTACTCTAAATTCTAAGCCTTTGGACATAATATCCTAAGAATAAGATTTCCAATGACTACACTCATACCTCATTATGAGTTCTAAGATGAAAGTTATGGATCTTTGAAATCAACAATTTTGTCCCTTTTATGCACTTGTGTCACTGGTACAATTAATCTTAGAGGCTAACTCCAGCCACCTATAGAAGAAAATCTGCCAAGAACTAGGAATTTATTTGTTTTGGGCATAAATATGAGTATTCTTGATGGTGAATACACAACAACCTTCAGATTTGTGATTTGATTCTCTAGCCACTTTCTACAACAATATGGAATTGTCAACTTTGTCCTTTTTGCACTTTCCTAGACAATAATTTTTATCCAAACTAGTTATCTCCCAAACCAAGAAGAACTGAGAAATATTCACTAATATAAAGTTGTTTTGTTTGCTGAGGAGGTAAAATGTTGAGTAACTAAAATTTTCCATATTTCTGATTTGTGGTCCCTTTTCCTCCTCTAAAAATCTCAAAAATCCATACAAAGTGGCCCAGAATAGTGGATTTTGCCCTGTTTTGGCACTTCCACTCCAAAATATTTGGAATTGGGCCAAAATATCTTCATGCCTAGTCATATTCTCTACCATCCAAATTTCATCAATAACAGGGCCTCTTCCACTGAGCACCACCATGTTCTTCAAAAATCACTAATTCTCATTTTATGGAAAGTTGGAGTAGAATTGGCCAATGACCGTTGTGGCACTTGTGTAGTCCTTTTCTGTCTATGGACATACCCATGAAATTTCATCTAATTCTAAGCTAATCTACTCCTGATATGGCCAAAATAAGATTTTAGCTCTAGACTTTTTTATTTTTTAATACACCTTTATCTTTTTTGATGTGTCATCCTTGTTGACATGGATGACATGTGCCTACTAACATGGTACAAGTGTCCACCTATTATYAGGTGAGGTGGCCATGTCATGCTCCTGGCCACCTAGGTGCCYCGTCACCCTTCCTTTTCCTCTTTCTTCTTTCCCTTTTCTTTTTCTTCTTTATTTTTATTATTTTAATTAATTATGGGCCTCACCCATACCTGATAGTCCACCTGGCACTATCTTGTTCATGGATGAGCGAGAAAGAGGGTCCCTCTTTATCCCTACCTCCTTCACATGTCACATTATCTTTAGCCAATCCGATGAGCTGAGATCCAATGATGGATATTGATCTAATCTAATGGTGGAGATGAATTTCAGATCCAGAAGTGATTGACCCTTAACAAAGTCTTTTCTACCTAAAATATCCAACAACGGAGATTGATTGCGATCGAAAACAGAGATGGATTTCGGGCCCATAAGTGATCGACCCATAACAAGGTATTTTCCACTTGAAATATCCAATGAAAAATATTGATCTCGATTGACAACAAAGATAGATTTCGGGCCCAAAAGTGATTCACCAATAACAAGGTATTTTTTTCTTTCTGAAATATCCAATGACTAGCGTTCATCACGATCGATGGCCCAGACTGATTTCGGATTTAAAGGTGCTCGACCGATAACATAGTAACTTGCCTTCAAAATATCTGATGGCAGAAGTTGATCATGAACAACGGCCCAAATTCATTTTGGGCCAATAAGTGCCAAGTCGACAACAAAGACACTTGCACCCAAAATATATAATGGTTGAGATTGATTTGATCTGATGCTTCGGATTCATTTCGGGTCGATAATTGCTTGACTAATAACAACAACACTTGTGCCCGAAATATCTAATAACTAAGATTGATTTGATCTAATGGTCGAGATTCATTTTGGGTCGATATGTTCTCTACCGATAACAAAAACAATTGCACCTAAAATGAATCTCAGGACAATGCATTTCCACCGCTTGTTAACTCAACTATTCACATCATCAGGCAACCCCAAAATTCTCAAATATTCATAAAAAAAAATAAAAAAATAAAAAATAAATAAAAATTGTACAAGGGGAATCGGTAACAACGGCAATATCGTACTCGCGTGACACAGGGTCGAATCCTGCCAACTACGTTATAACCCCTAGGGAGAAACGCACAGCCCGCAAGCATGCCCTCCAAGTAAATTGGGGTGAGAATCGACCTTGAGACCTCTTTTTACATATTTCCTTCCATTTACACGACACTTGCCAATCGGTCTACACCCCTGCGGGAAAATTTTCATAAATTTTCAAAAAAAAAAAAAAATATATANAAAAAAACAAAAAAAAAAAAATTCTATATTCTACACGATTGCCATGAGAACACCAAATTTGACCTTCCTTCATCGAATTCAAACATGTAACTATCAATTCGATGCCTGTACTCATTGAATTGACATTCCTGGGCCATTCAAGCTTTGTATTTCGCCCATAATTTTAGAATTTTTCCCAATTCAATTTTGTTTTTCAAATTTACAGAAGCTAGACTCTATAACCGCAATTTTATAAAATTTGTGCCTCTATTATGTCATATAAAATTCCATCTCAAAACATATGGGAAATTCAACCCATAATTTTTATTTTTCATCTCTACAAGAAATTGCCATATGTCAATTTTCTTCTCCCCGTGACAATTTTTCCAATTATGCCATTGAGGCATTTCGTCAAACACTTTGTATGGAACTTGCACACATTTTCCCTCTACAATCTAATTTCTAGCCCATATAGCCCGAATGTTGTAACCTAAGCTCTGATACTCTAGCATACCTATTATCTTTTGTCCATTGTTGAGAGTATGGGGTACTTCCAAATTTCAAAATCTTTCCATTTATGTACTATATACATACTATACTTTGTACATATTGTACTTTCAAAATTCTTTCAACCTAGCTCCATAAATTAACAAATCTGGTACCATTAACTCTTTGTGTTGTTATGCCCTGTCATATGATATAATTAAACATGCATAATGACATGCAAACTCATGCATAACACATTAACCATTCAACAATATGTGTGTGTGTGTGTACACACACACACACATATTGTTGAATGGTTAATGTGTTATGCATGAGTTTGCATGTCATTATGCATGTTTAATTATATCATATGACAGGGCATAACAACACAAAGAGTTAATGGTACCAGATTTGTTAATTTATGGAGCTAGGTTGAGAGAAATTTGAAAGTAAAGTATGTATAGATTACATAAATGGAAAGGTTGTGGAAAGAGTATGTATATGCCATATATATACATACTCTTTCAAAACCTTTCCATTTATGTACTACATACATACTATATTGTGTAAAACACACACACACACACACACACACACACATTGTTGAATGGTTAATGTGTTATGCATGAGTCTGCATGTCATTATGCATGTTTAATTATATCATATGAAAAATCATAACAACACAAAGAGTTAATGGTATCAGAGTTGTTAATTTATGGAAAATATGAGCCAGGTTGAAAGAAATTTGAAAGTACAGTATGTACAAAGTATAACACACACACACACAATGTTTTTTCTTTATCGGAAATATGTGTGTGTGATGTTTTTTCTTTCTCGGAAATGTGTGTGTGTGTGTGTGTGTCCCCATCGGGTTAGGCCCCATAATCAGGGTCGATGGTTTACCCCGTTTACCATCCATGGATCATGGGAAATTACTCAAAGGGTTTTCCGCGAGGGTTTCCTTGGAAAACACACACACACACACATTAGCACATAATTACACAATATAAAAACATAGAAACATAACACTTATCTTTTATAAAAAGCACCAACTAGTTGCAGACCTCAAACGTTCCATCCAACTACAAAAATTGTTGCTCCACCTCTCTTAGTAGTAGGTCACCCTCAAGTTGGGCATATGAATCCATAAGGCAAAGCATACCTAAGACAACTAGGTCGAACAATCAATACAAAAAGTGTCTAGGACAAGGTACCAAACTCTTGCAACAATTCCAACTAGCAAGCTCTCATTTCTTATCAACCTGAACAGCCCAAGGAAGTGTAACACCTTGTTTGCTCCGTAGTCACTCAGGTTGTCCCAATTCCATTCTAGGGCTCCAACACATGCCATCCAGGAAGTCTCAGAGTTGTGGCTCTAGGAAATCCAATTTCAATAATGGAGTCTCCAAGTACCCTCCAGGCCTCTCACACTGGGAAATCCTACCCACGCATTTCTCCCTCCAAGGATCCAACCTTCCCCAAGGCAACCCAAGGAGAATTGACCACAAAAATCCACCTAGGATTCACAGAGTTTCAAGATGACAGGGTTATAATGACTCTCACTAACTCATTGTTAGGCTATTTCGACACTTAGGAGTTAGTTAAGATCAACTGGATCTAATGTGTCATTAGGTAAAAGTGTGTTTCTTTAGTATGCATTAATATGCATTTGTAGTTAGGTAATCTGACAGTCACGATATGTTCCTGACATAGAGTGACCTGATGATTCATATTCTCCTCGGTCTTAAAGGATACATTGATCTGTGGCTTAACAAATGATTGGTTCATGATTTACATTTAAAGATCATGGAGGGTCATTTTCCAATGATCAATTGTGAGAAACTCTCTTGTAAATCTCTCTGTAATATTTTTCTTTTGCATTAATAAATTGCTCCAAGTGGCCACGTTGGTTGGGGTTGTGGATGTTTCCCCATAGGGGTTTTTGTTGATATTATGGTAGCTTCGGGAGGTATCAACCTCCATTGTGACCTTTGACAAGATTAGAATATTCTGGAAGAAAGAAAAGAAGTGAACGTAACCCTAGAAGAGATGTCGGTTGAGAGAGATAATTAATATGAATTAATTAGTACCCAGAATGAGAATTCGGCCCAGGCAATCTACCAGGATTAGTATAAATATAGGGCACTAGTCTTCATTTGACACACACTTCTCAAAATTGTAGAAAGGCACCTGTGCGCACTGCAGTCTGGCAGTCTTGTGTGCAAGTTCTGAAGAAGGTGTTGCCGCCAGTTCTGAAGCCTATTGCTTCTATATTTTTGGGTTGGACTCTATGATCAACTTTGGTTACTTCTTGCTTGGTGCATTATCTTTGCTTGGCTATTGGATTGCTACCAGGATTCTTCTCTCTATCAAGGTCAAGGTGCTCGAAGGGTGGCTGCGGCCTATGGTTGGGTGACAATAGTGATATTGTCTATGGTAAAACAAACACATTATAACAGGTTATGGGCCCACCCCTCCTTCATTCAGTCTAATCGCTGGAAGGAAGCATAGCCATTAGGCTACGAAGCTCGCTGAAGAACTGCCACTAAGGTTACTAGCAGAAGCATCTTGCAAGACACTACCGCTAGGGTTACTAGTAGGAGCAGTTGCAGAAACCCTACAACCTTGATCCAGCACCTTGTGATGGAACATCTCATTCAAGAAGAAGGTATTCAAGTGCGCCTTAGTCCAATGCATCTCTTGGCACTCTCAAAAGGAAAAAACGTCAAAGTTGAATTTTTGGATCAAGGCATGACTAGTCAACCGAAGTCATGAGTGAAAAGACTAGTCATCTACACTACTCAACACTCACAGGAACGATTGAAGATGACATGTGGATAATTGATAGTGGAGCTTCTAGGCATATGATGGGAGATCAAGCCAGAATCTCAAATCTAAATGAGAAGAAGACATCATACAAGGTAGAGCTTGGAGACAAAATCACTTACCCAGTCGAAGGATTTGGACCAGCCTCCGTCAAGTTGAAAACAGGTAACAATGTTCATTTGAGCAATGTTTTATATGTACCTGGTTTAGAAAAGAATCTTGTATCCATATCGTGCCTATAAGACAAAGGAAACAAAATAGCTTTCGTAGATGGAAAAGTGTTATCTTGGCATAAAGACTCCATCATAGAGAATGCTAGGGTTATTGGAACCCATGAAGGAAATATATATAGACTACTAGAACAAAATGAAGAAGCTCGTGTACATGATGAAGTCAATCCCAATGAACTTTGGCACAGAAGGTATGCTCATATTAACTATCAAGCATTACCTTTTCTCAAAAATATTGTTGAAGGAATACCAGAATTGCAATCTACACATGAAGGAATTTGCAAAGGATGTGCTCTTGGAAAGAATATCAAGAAACCATTCCCAAGAATCAACAACAGAAATAAGGAGATTCTAGATCTAATACACTCAGATGTTTGCGGTCCAATGCCAGTCAAATATCTAGGAGGCTCTCTTTACTATGTAATCTTCATAGATAATTATTCAAGAAATACTTGGTTATATATTCTGAAGACAAAGGACGAAGTATTCAACAAGTTTCAAGAATTCAAAGCAGAGATAGAGAACCTCACGAACAAGAAAATCAAGACCTTAAGAACAGATAATGGAGGAGAATACACATCAAAGGAATTTGTTGCATTTTGTAAATCAGCAAGTCTTAGGAGGGAGATTATTGTTCCTCATAATACTCAACAAAATGGTGTAGAAAAAAGGAAGAGCAGATCTATTAAAGAAATCGTGAAGGCACTACTAAATGATCAAGGTTATTCCATGTTATTATGGGGAGAAGCAGCCATGACATTAATATATGTCCAGAACAGAATTCCTCATCACATATTGAAGGATATGACTCCAAAAGAAGCATTCTCAGGTAAGAAACCTAATGTGGAAAACCTAAGAATCTTTGGATGTCTTGTTTACTCTCACATTCCCAAGGACAAAAGGAATAAATTAGAACCCTCGGGAAAGAAGGTCATATTCGTGGGATATAGCAAATCATTCAAGGCTTATAGAATCTATATCCTGGAACAAGATAAGATTGAAGTTAGCAGAGACATGACCTTAAATGAAAAGATGGCTTTCAAGAAATCTATAGAAGAAACTATAGAAGAAGAAGAGTATGAAGATCCTATTGAAGCAAGCATAGAAAACCAAAATGACGAAAAGGAATAGCTTGATCATCTGATGCAACCATGTGTGACCATTGATGCAGACATTGTACTTAAGACCGAGAAATGGCTAGCTTGGCTTGAAGCTACCTTACAAGAAGCAA